>RJWH01004671.1:84299-99907 GCA_004363575.1 Solenodon paradoxus
GGGCGGAGCTACAGATCTGCATTGTGGAAGTCGACAATGAGGGTGGAAGTTGCGGGGCTGACTTCCCTATGACCCTTTATCGCTGGGGATGGCCTCCTCTGGGCCAAGGAGCACTCAGGCGAGGGAAGCGTCCTGCTCTGAGTCAAAGGGGGATGGGGACATTCAGGTGATTGCTGGCATGACCCCAGGGGCCAAGGGGCCTAGCTTATCCCCACCAAAGCCCCTCTCTTTCCCACCTACACTCCTTGTCATGCCCACGGTCAGGTCCCACGCTGTCACCCTGTCTGGAACTGGCTGGTGGACTAGGCCTCCACGGGTGGCAATCAGGAGCCTGGTGGGCAGTGGCTGTCTCGGAAATCACCATTCTCTGCACCTGTCAGGGCTGCACCCAGAAGGTTAAAGACCCAGGGGAAGGAGGGGGCTGGGGCAGAAAGGGGGTGGAACAGAACAAGGGCAGCCTGTCCCAGCAGCTCCTGGGGGACTGGGGAGGAGACCCTGATGTGAGCCCTGGGCTTTCAGGGTGTGCTGGAAGCTCCTCCTGTTGACCACACTGGGCCCCTGGGGCCCTGAGGGCTGGAGTGGACTACTCCCTCCCCTAGATGAACCCCAGGCTGTGCTGCGTCTGGCCCATGCTATGCCTACAGTTTCCACCGACTACAAGGCACTGGACCCCCAAAGTGGGCCGAACCTGAAGGTCTGCACACCTTGCCTTACAACTTCTGCTCAGACCACCAGCTGTCAGCAGGGTAGGCGCTAAGTTCCCCAGCTGCCTGAGTGTTGGGGGCGGGGGGGCCCTGCAAGAGTTCAAGTTCAGTCTGTCCATTTCATTGGTGGCTGAGACTGCGGTTCAGAGGATGCGCGGGCAGCCCGAGAGTTTGCCGCTGAAGTCCTTGCAGGATGCGTGGAGAGAGGGCAGGACCAGGTTCCCCTGCAGCCACCGCCCCACCAGCGCCCAGCTCCAGACAGCTCTGCCTGCCCCGGGGCCGGTGAACATGACCCCACCACACGGCCCGTCACAGCTGCCTGCGCCTGGCACAGGTATCCCCTCTGGAAATCTCTCAAAGGGCATTTGCCTCATCCTCCCTGGGGAGTCCATGAGTATTTTCTGAAGTGACTTCCCTGGGACCAGACCAGCAGGGAGGCGCCTGCTGACAGCTTGGTGATTGCATGTGGCCTGTCAGAGGAAGCAGGTTACGTGTGACTTGGAGGAGCAGGTGACCTTTGCTTTAATTTACACAACACAAGCTGCAGGCTGTGTGCCCGGGGGCACCCCCACCCCAGTTATGTCACCGCCAGCCGCCTCAGCAGGTGTCATGTAGATGTCACATTACCCTTGACAGGGCTTCTCAGATAGCACTTCGGAAACTTGGCCCCAGAAAGCTGGAGTGTCTGACATCTCCCGGGCCTCCCTCGCACAGCAGCTTGGTTCAGGATCCTGTGACCGGGCCCCACACGCCCCAGCCAGAGGAAGGGACGGGCATTGGTACCAGCTTAAAAGACGGTTTTTGACCAACAGGCAGTGTGTGCATCAGACAGCCTTTTCCTTGTTCTGGGCCCTCTGCGCCTGGAAGCTGGCTGGGGGCCACCCCAGGGCTGCCCCCCGCCACAGGGAGGATGGGCCGCTGGCGACCTGGGAGGTTGGCCGTCTCCCTAGAGAAACAAACACAAAATCATAGCAGCGCCGGAGGGGCTGGAAAGAAAGCTGTCTGCAGCCCCTGCAGAAGGGTGTCACTTGACTTTGACTTTGAAAAGGGCTGATTATGTCACTACAATGTGGACAGAGCTGGAGCACATAAGCCTGATTCCACAGTGTGAGGCACCAGGAGTCATTAGCATCACAGAGACAGCGTTGGGTTCCCCGGGGCTGGGGCGCACCTGGGAGTGGCATTGGGGCGCTGTGTCTCCTCTCTCTTGGGAAGACGAGGGAGGTCTGGAAATGCAGGTGGTGACAGTCACACCATATGAGGGTGCTTCATACCAGCAAAAGCCAAAAAATGGTTAAGGTGGTAGGTTTTTGTTCTCTTTTACCACAATTAAAAGAATGATATCTGTAAATTAGGGCCTGATCCACAAGTTAGCTCACTCAGAGTGTTTTGCTAATATCCTGTCTTGCAGATAAATACTTAGGATTCAGCACATTGGTTTCTAAAACACAAAGCCACCACCACCACCATAGTGTTTAAAGGGAGAGAATAACAAAGCAAGCCCTGAGGCTGCAGGGGGTATGAACCCCTCCTAGGTCTGGAAGGGCAGCATGGCAGCAGCAAGCCCAGGAGGGTGGGACCTTGTGCCTGGAACCTGTGTGCCCCCAGGACAGCCCCAGGGCTCCTGGTGGCCTGGGCGCAGGCCCCCTGCGTGCTCCTGGCAGCTGGCTCTCTTGGGCTTTTCTGCCTGTTGGACCTCTGCCAGCTCACCGCCATACACACAGCTCTCCTGGCCCCCTGCAGGACCATCTTCCTTCCCCCAGCCTGACCTTTGAACCTTCTGCCTGTCTTCCTTCCCCACAGTCAGGAGACACAAGCTGACCAGCACCTGCTGAGCCTCAGGGCTCCCAGAGCCAAGACCTCACTCCTTTTCATCAGCTCAGCAGGATTGGGCTCATCCCGTCTCCTGAGATGACCTTCTGTCAGGGAGGGGGCCCTCCGCAGCTGTTTTTAATTGAACCCCTTCTGTCTTCATCAGACCCTGCCATCTCTCACCATAATGCTACCTGTGTCTCATCAGAGCCCCACCCAACTGTCCTTCAAAGCCTGGGAGGAATGGCAGCAGGTTCCCTCGGCCACACATGCAGCGCACCCTCAAACTTGTGTTAGGGGACTTCTTGTAAAAGTCAGATCAATTGATGCAGAGTTTGCATACAGCGAAGTTCCCCTTTTTAATGTGTGGGCCCTCTCACCCAGTTTCCACACCTGAGGATTCAGCCACGCCTGCGTGGAAAATACATCCCACGTCAGTAGAGCTGCTGGAGTGTCTGTGCCAACGGCTGTGTAACCCTTCTCTGAGCAGCTCTGTGTGCTTACATTCTGCTGGGTCGTGTGAGTGATCGAGAGGTGATGCCAAGTCACAGGAGGGCGTGTGGAGGCGAAATGCAAACCGTGCACCATTTTATAGACGCAACCGGAGCACCTGTGGATTTGGGGATCCACGGGGGACCCAGAGCCAGTCCCACCCAGGATATCAGGACAATTGCGCATTTCTGTGCGATTTGACAAACATACACGGTTGTCCGACAACCACCATTCAGTATATTGAATCGTCTCCCCAGCGTTCCTTTGGGTCCTTTATAACCAACGTCTCCCCCGTCCTCAAGGCCTGTACCCCTCCTCTTACTGTCCCCTCTGACTCTGCGCTTTCCAGGCGCCTGGCATGTGGAAGCCCCGCTGTCCACCCGTTGAGATGTGGCCTCTTCCACTTCCACACCATGGAGGCAGCTTGGCTCGGGCAGCGCGCCGGTCTTTTTTACTGAGCAGTGCGGTGTTTCATGGATGCTCCATGTCTCAGTCACCGGCCAGGGGACATGGGGCTGCTTCAGGCTGAAATGTGAATACAGACACGATAAACAGCTGCAGCAGGTTTTTGCCGGGCCGTCAGTGGCAATTGTGGCTGCTCCTGTGAGTGGTGTTGCTGGTTTCTGTGTCAGTGGATGTTTAACTTGGATCTGCTTTGCACCCTGGCCGTACCATGTTGCTTCCTCTCCAGCACCTGGGGTGAGTCCTCACCAGCCTGCCTGCTGTCGGCGTTAGTGTGTGTTGTTCCATTTGGCTAGTCTAATCAATACATGGGGTGTCTCATTGTAGCTTCCACGGGCAGATCCTTGATGGCTAATGATGTGGAGCATCTTTTAATGTGTTTATTTGTCATCTGTGCATCGTCTTTGGAAAGATCTGTTTCATTTCTGTCCACTTTTTTTTTTTTAAAGGAAAGGTGCAGGCAGCAGTGAAGGCGAGGAGGCAGGCAGGCAAGACAAGAGAGGAGGAAGAAGCATTTTCGTTTATTTTTTATTTAATTGTTCATCTCGGTTATTCCCCCGCAGCCCGGGATGTGAACCTGTGTCCTTGGGGTATGTGTGGACTGAGCTGGAACACAGGCGGCAACAGACCTACTCCACCAGAGTGTGCCTGTCCCCTTTGTAAAACTGAATTATGTGTTCCCTGATTGAGTTTTGAGTTGATTCTCTGTTCTGGATGTGAGTCCTTTATCACTTAGGCGTTTCACAATGCCTGTCGCTTGTCTTTTTTTCATTTTCTTAAAAGGGTCTTTGGATGAAATCCAGCCTCTCCACTTGTTCTGTGATGGGTGGGCTGGTGGGCACTTTGAGGGACAGAGGCGCCCTGGCACAGGCATCGGCACCCAGCAGAGCGCGTGCCCAGGGGTAAGCTTCACCACGAGTGCCAAGTGTCAGCGGCGGCGGCGGCGGCCGGTATATGAAGAAGGAACTGCCACACACCCTGACTTTATAGTGTTGGAATGTGCAGGGTGCATAAAGAGGTGGAATGATTAACACCAGGAGCCAGGGAAGATTTTCCAAAAGCCAACAATAGACCTGAAGCTGCAGGGTGAATCATAAGTACATAGAGAAGCCTCGCTCCCCAGCACCGTGTTCTGATTTCATCCTGCACGCCATCCCCCCCCACGCCACACACACACACACACACACACACACACACACACACACACACACACACGTCTCCGTGAGGAGAATGTCACCTGGGGAGGGGCACTCCCAAGCACCACTGGATGGGATGTTCCTGCTGAGCAAACATAACAGGGTGTGTAGATCGGGGCAGCCGGGTCATGCTGGCATTGATGGAGAAGGTCAGGGGTTTCGCAGCCCTAAGGTCATGCAAACGGGGCTGTTTCTCCAGACCCATAAAACTAGCTCTGGCCCAGGTGGTTATTGTAGGTCAGTTGCTAGAAGGTAAGGGACTGTGGGCTCCCTAGGAAGACAGGCCCTTCTCAGGTCCCTCTGGTAGAGGGGTTACCTTGTTCCTAAAAGCACAAGGAAATATTCAGGTAGGATGTTCTGTCTTCTTTTATTTGGACCCTGAACTTCCCAAACGCTTGTTGTTGTTGTTATTGAGGACAGAGGCAAATCCTGGGTCAGAGGTTCTATAATTTTTTTTTTTAAAGGAAAGGTTTAGGCAGGAATGAAGATGAGCAGGCGGACAGGAAGAAAGAGGAGAAAAAGGTTTTGTATTTATTCTTATTTAGTTGTTCATCTTGGTTGTTCCCCGCACCCAACCCTGGGGCACAAACCTGGGCTGCAGTGTTTGGGAGGTGGTGGACCTAACCTCTGCTCCGCCAGGGCACACATGGTTCTGGATTGTTGTAAAGGGACTTGGGCTTCCGCCATGTGATGCCTGATTCCATCCCCCTACACCCCACCCTTTTTGTTTCTCTTGAGGCAGCACTGGGTGTAACACACAGGTTTCCAGCGTATGACCTTTAAACTCACCTGTGTTTCCTACGTGATGTTCAGTAGCAGCTTTCTAGTTTCCATCCTGCTTTCACGGTGGACACCTTTTCCCCCCTAACCCACCCACTTCACCTCCCCTTCTGGCAACCAGCATTTTGTTCTTTTTGTCTGAGAGTTTGCTTTTGTTTGATTTAGTTCATTTGTTTGCTTCGCTTCTCTGCCTCCCACATAGGAGTGAGACCATCTGGTATTTGTCCTCCTTCTGACTTACTTCACCGAGCACATCCCTGCTAGTTCCCTCCATGTTGAAAATGGCAGGATTTGTCTTTTTGAGGGCTGTGAAGTATTCCGTTGTGTATGTGCACCACATCTTCTTTATCTGCTCATCCGTCAGTGGGCATTTCTGTTGTTTCCAGGTCTTGGCTGTTGTGGCTAATGCTGCAGTACATGTGGGGGTACAGAGATCACTTTGAATTAGTGTTTCATTTGCTTCAGATAAAGACCCAGAAGAGAGTTAGCTGGAACACGTGGTGTTTCTCATCTTAGTATTTTATCTGCCTCTCCTCTTGCTCCTCCAAGGAGACTTCCCAGTACTCACTGGGAACAGATAGCCAAGCCCTTTCTCCCGGGAAGGTGAGGAGGGCTGAGGGCCCCGAAGAGCGTGTGGGAAGCAGGCTGGCACCTGGTGCCCCGCTGGCCCGAGGCCATCTGGCTCCTGCACTCATGCCCAAGGGCCTGGTGGGCGGTGTCAGGTGATGGTTGAGTTAGCGCCCCAGGAGAGCCCAGCCGGTTGGAGTCCTGTGGCTGCCAGCCCCGGCCGGCAGGCCAGGAAGGGAACACGCGCCCCAGTGGCCGGCCACCACCTAGCCTGCAGGGACCCTGCCTCATACCCTTTGCTCCACCTGGCCTCCACTGCCTCCTCTGATTTGCCGACATAGCTTCTAGGTGGACATTTGGAGACTGTACTCCGGGGCACATCCCACCACTCCGGGTGTATCAGAGAGCACATCTGAGAATGACCAGGACACTCCTCAGGGATGGGACAGTGACTCCGAGCCACGAGATCACCCACAGCTCCTTTTTGCTTGTGGGAGAGGGTAGGGATCCAGAGCCCCAGGATAAGGCCACCAGCCCAGGAATGGGTCCCCACGAGGCCAACCAGCACAACTGGAGGAGCCATGTCTCATGGGGGCGGCCCCTCATCAGAGGTTCTGAGCAGGCATAGCACCCAACTGCACAGTGTGTAGGAGAAACGCACTCCAGGCGCGGGGGCTGCAGGGCAGCAGCTCCCTGCCCTATCTGATTTGACCAACACCGAGTTCCCACCTAATCTCAGGCCCCTCCTCTCCTCCATGGGGTCCCTCGGGATTTCTGATTTGGGGGTCAGACTGCAGAGGGGGCACAGCTACTGTCAGAAGCTGGACGAGCAGTTCAGGCCACCCTGAAGAATGAGAACTCTGACAATATGAGACCCCTTGGAACTCAAATCCCTAAACCCCGGCTGTTGAGATGCTTTCAGAAAAAAAGAGAGTAATTTGTGTATCCGCTTGGCTCACTGGCTCCATCAGACCAGCAAAGGCCAGGCCCAACGATCACTTCCTTCCCAGGCCCAGGGAAGTTTCCCAGCAGTGAGTGGTGCACAGGTGCAGGCGACCAGCATTTCCCAGAGGGGCGGGAGAGGGAGGCTGCCCGCAGGGGTGCTCAGGGCGGAAGCCCGTGGACAGAGACCTCTCTTGGAGGTGCTCCCTGACCTCAGCAGGGTCAGTTCCTGGTTACCCTCTGCCAGGTCGACATCACAGTGATGCCTGTGGGACTCGACAGGCTGGCTTTGCAGGGACAATTTGCCAGGACTGTGCCTGGTCATAAACAGGCACCTGGGAGAGGGGTAGGCTCGAAGGGCCTGTCTGGACTTGCATAGAAATCTAGTCCTGACCCGAGAACCCCTCTGAGCAGGCAGGGCGCTGGGGTAGCGGGGAGGGGAGGAGCTACCAGGTACCTCGGCGGCTTCTACTGAGCCAGTGTCCTTCCCTCTGTCTTCCGGGGAAGTGACAGTCACCACACTGACCAGGAAGCAAGCCAGAGCCTTCCAGCCCATCCTCTTATCCCAAGTCCAGTACATCTTATACGTCCCTACACCCTCTCTGTGCCCTGTCAGCCTGCAGGTGACAGCAGCTGGGAGAGGCGCCCAGGGCACCTACAGGCCCCTGTGCTCCGTGTGCAGGAGCGTTCTGTCCTCTCACTGGACATGGTGGTCCACACCCTCTCGGTGTCTCAGACCCGAGTCCCTGCTGCGTCTCCTCTCTAGCTGTGCCCCGGCCTGACACC
Source organism: Solenodon paradoxus (assembly GCA_004363575.1). Classification (NCBI taxonomy): domain Eukaryota; kingdom Metazoa; phylum Chordata; class Mammalia; order Eulipotyphla; family Solenodontidae; genus Solenodon; species Solenodon paradoxus. The sequence goes on from RJWH01004671.1 coordinate 92,041, forward strand.
TCATCTCTAGGACATGCATGCCTCTCTGTAGACAGGGTCACAGGGCATGTGTCCACCAAGGTCACTCAACTCCATCGGCTGTGACATCCTGGGGAGGCGAGGGGTTCTGACTCTGTCACATTCACTGAATCAGTCTCCGCAGCACCAATACTGTTGTGATTCCCCCAAGACTGGCCTCGGGGGACACTGGCCTGGCTCCCTCCCTTCACCAGGGAGCCCTTAGCACATTGTTTTTAGGAAGCAGTTTTCTATGGGAACTAGATGTCTCTGGAATGTCTCCCTCTTACAAAGCAGCTGCCGAGGACTTCTTTTCCTCCTCTTCTGAGGAGCGCCTTTTAGCTTCACCATCAGAAGGCACACACTCGCTTCTCTCTTGCACTAGTAAAGTGTCTAGGGTTACACTGGTCCACGAGGCGAAACTCAGACATGCAGACACTGTGAAGAGGACACCACTCCCTAAGGACCAGCGTGGCCCCCAGAGGCCGGGTGCGTGCTGGGACTCGTGGGAAACCAGCCCCGGACAGCTCCCATCTCCTCCGCACCCCGCGTCCGTCTCTCTGGCCAGCACAGCCTCATGCGGACCGACGTGCTCACACTAACTGGTCATCATGTGGACAGAGTGCTGGTGGGTGTACGGAGCCCGTTCAAGCTGCATTTTTCCTGGATTTCCTCCCGAAGAAGAGCCTGAGAACATGGCCTAAAAGAAGCTCATTTTCTTGCTAGAAAGCCTTTTCCACCCACTGCATCACCGTCATGCTGCGACTCCAAGATGACTTCCAGCCTTTTCCAACACATTCTGAAAAGTTTCAATGGGCCAAGATGGTCAAGCGTGTTTGGAGAACCTGTAACTCTGACTTGCAGCCCCAAACCTTACTCTGCAATAATATATGAATTGGGAGTAAGTTCAAGTACAAGGGCTAAAGCCATCAGCTGTAAAGATATCCAGGCCATTCCGGGATCCCTGCGAGAGGGGCCTGGTGGGATGGGGTGTCTCTGAGGGGCTGCCTGGTCTGGGGCATTCGGAGCAAGACAAGGACAGCAGCCGACTAAGGAGTGGGTCCTCGGGGTCCAGGGTTGAGGTGTCATTGAGGGGCCTCTGTGCGACTGTCATTGGCTGCAGGAAGATTGGTTTCCATCAGCACCAGGCAGGGGGCTTGGGACTCAGACAGATGAACATGCAGCCCCTCCAAGAAGGGCGTTGTGAGAAAGGGGACTAAGGTCCTGGGACTGTGTGGCCATGATTGGGAACTAGAATTACTTTCGAAGTTTCTTGTCTGTAAAATGAGGAGGTTGGATTCCATTCATGGTTCCAGTTTTGTCCAGCCACTGACTCAGCTGGGAGAGCTTTAGGAAACCCAGCGATTGATTTGAATTCCACGCAATAGAAACTTTAGGACCTGGGAGTATGTATTCTCCAAGCCCCCAGCATCCTCAGGCCCAGCCAGGCTGGAGAGCCACGGGCTGTGCGCATCTCAGCTGCACTCGGACACTTGGACGCTCCCTGCCCGGCACGTGGGGTTAACTTGGTGGGGATGGAGATCGGGTTTTAAGCAAAGCCGTCCGGTGGGAAATGAAGGCAGGCAGGTCTCTAAAGTGCAGGGATGGTCCACCCAGAGCCTCAGCATGGATCATCCAGTTTGGGAGAAGCCCAGACCACACAGCAGCCTGAGTGGGACAGCCAACCCTCCTCACGAGCAAAAGAGAATGGCAGCTTCTGTTTGCACCAGGAGGCCCCCGCCCCCTGGGGCCAGGGAAGTCTCTACTTTCCTCCCAGGTGGGGTTCATGTCCCCGAGAGTGCAGCTTCTGTGGGATGAAAACCCACTCCTCAAAACCGGGGGGCTCCTAGAAGCCTGCATCAAGGCCCAGACCTCAGTCACGCCTGGCCTAGGCATCACCAGGTCCTCATGATGCAGCTGGCGATTCCTTTATGCTCAGAGCTGACACTGCCCGGGTATTTGCCACGCTCTAGAAGGACGTGCAGGCAGGGGCGAGCTGGAGGGACTCCGTTCCCTCCAGATTCGCCCTGTGACATCCCCATGCTGGGACACTCCTTTGAGGCCACCCTGGCCTGTCCATTGACGACTCCAGGCTAAGTGTCCTTCTGGCAAGCACTGGGCAGACAAAGCAGCTGCAGTCTTCCCAGCAAGACACAGGTGCCCATCAGCTGGCCTGTGTGGGACCTCACCGGGACCCCCACTGCACGTTCGAGTGTTCACAGGCTCACATGCTGGTTCAGGTGTAGTCACCTGGTGTGTAGTGTGCCTGAGCCTCCCCGAGCTGGAGTGAAGGGAGGCTGAGCAAGAGCTGAGGCTGCAGGTCATGCTTATGACCCTCTGCAAGGGCTGCTGACTAACCCAGGGACCGGGCCTGGCCCTGCAGCTCACTAGCGCCAGCCCTGCTGGGACACACTGGTGTCTGGTGGGACGTCAGCCACTCACCTTTCACAAGTGCTGCACCCCAAGGGGAGAGCAGAGCCGGCGGTCATGGTCTGGCTGGACCCAGAGGGCAAACCAGAGCCCAGTAGCCACAGAAGTCATGACCTCATGAGGGGCACCAGGATGCAGCTGCTTGATTTATTAGTAAAATGCCCTGGCACAGCTATGCAAAGCCAGGGCTGTCCTGCACCCTCCGTGTCCTCCTTGCTTCCTCTAACCTCTGACCTACTGTCTGCACTTGGTGACCTGTGAAAAGAAAGTTCTGGAAGATAGAATACAAAGTTGACCCAATTCAAGACAACATTTGTTCATCAGACACGTGTCACCGAGCTGGTAGAACCTGCGTGAGCCTGCTAGCAACCTTCCCTTCCCCTAACCACTAATTCTGAAGTCATCAGAAAAGGATCACAGACCTTGAACGCAAACAAACATAGCGCGAGACTTCAGGAGCAAGTCTCCCTGTGGGACAGAGCAGTGAGCGCTAGTGAGGTCTTGGGAGAAACAAAGCAAGTTCTAGAAATAGAGCACAGGGGGGGCATCCACTTTTTGAGGATAATTACGAGCCAGGTGTACGATTTCGCTTCTCTTCGCTCTTGGTGGCGTCTCTAGATTTGTTCTCCATGGCATCTGCGACACAGGTTTTGCCTTCAGCTCTCTTAAAATCGGTGGAGGTTTTGCCTTCTTGATGCAGGGATGTTGGACAAGCTGGAGCAGACACTCTCTGCTGAGGATTCTTCATCAGACAGTGTTGTAACAACACCGGGGGACCAGCAGGATCTTATCAGCGGAGGATGTCCCCTTCGGCCATTGCTACAGAAGTGATGCCAAGGGATCAGGTAGCAGCCACGCCCTTGTGGGCTGTGTCTCGAATTTCCTCAGGCTGCCCAGTGCCATTCTGTGTATTTGACAGACCCCCTCCAGAGTCCACCCATAGTCCAGTTTAGAGCTCAGACGTCACGGGGGCTGTGACGTGTCTCCAAAACACTGCGGAGTTTCTGGGAACGTGAGCGATGGTGTCGCCGAGTTAGAGCTGAGGGGCACCGCGGTGTCGACAAAGCTGCGGGCTGGTCCGATGGCGGACTCTCGGGCTGGAATGCACTAAATGTCCAGGACGCTCTGAGCGCAGAAGCTGGGAGCAGTGCTGAGCAGAACGCCTGACGCCCTGCGATTGCGGGGCCCTCTTCGGGGAAGACTACGCTGAAAGTGTCTCATCAGAACCTGCTCACTGGGAGTCAGTCGGATTCAGGCTCAGAATTTTCTAACGAACGGGGAATCTTATTTATGCTCCAATCGTCCGATCTGAGGGGGTGAGAGGCCATGAATTGAAATGCCTACATGCCCATCATGCATTTTCTTGGTGCCTTTGTCCCGTTAAAATGCAAGCGCCTTTAGGAAGACTGATCCGCCACCGGTGCTGCAGACGCAGTGTGTCTGGGCAGTTATGTGAAAGGTCACACAGCACGTGAGCACCAGAGGTCTGTGCTGAGGGGGCGGGAGGGCCGTCTGAGAGCCAGGAGTCCCCAGGGGTCTTCAGGTCGTCTCATTTCCAACTGCGTGCCTGTGTGAGGCTGGATTTGTTTGTTGTTGTTGTTTTTTCTTACCCAAAACCATCTTATCGAATAGCTTCAATGTAGAAGCCAATAAGAGAATCTAGTGCCTTCTATTAAGCCAGACATTAAAGACATTTGTAAAAAAGTATAAAATAAAGGACACCCCTTTTATGTTTTAAAAGACATAGAGCCTGGCATACCTTGGTGGAGTAGCGGTTGGGTGCAGTCCACAGACATCCCAAGGCCCCAGGCTCACGTCCCAGGGAGGGAGGAGAAACCAAATTAAAAAATTTATTGTTTAAAATAAATAATGATGTGCTCCTGCCTCCTCTCTCTTCCTGGCTGCCTACTTGCCTTCATTCCTGGCTACATCTTTCCTTTAAAACATAAATAAAATAAAATACATAGATTGATGATAAATTACTCAAAAAAAAATGGACGAGGGCCCCAAATGACTTTTGTTTCTAAGGGTTATGTGCTTTCCTATTCACCATATTAGAAATCAAAACTGAGAAGGTTAAAAAAATCACTTTATTTACAAATAACAAACTTATCACATGTTAACACCCAATAACATCTCTTTTAAGAGCTAGAGGCTCCTGAAACAGTGTGTCCAGCTGCAGGGCGGTCCTCCTTCCAGTCTGAGTCCTTTGGGGGGAGCAGGCGGAGAGGGCCACCATCATTCTGGAATACATCCCACCAGCTCAGGCGACGGAGACGCTCTCAGTGGCAGGGTCCTTGAGAGCCTTATTTTCTGAATGAAATAACTCAAACGCCAACGACCTGCAGGAAAAGGAAGTTTAATGCAAAGAGCAACATGGCCCCAGGAGCCTTCCCCGGAAGAAGCCTGGCCAGGGCATCGGGTGGGTTAGACCCAGGCTCCGGGAGGCGGGCATGGACACTCACAGGGTGGGGCTAAGCTGACATGTCCTGGACTAGGTGGGAAATTCCAGAGACATGGTGGCTCCTCTTTTCACACCATTTACCATCACGTGGATCCGTCCTGACGCCTGGGACAGGATGAATTTTCATGATGAAGGGACCTTTAAGGGGGAAGCTGGGGTCTCCGTGCAAATGCTGTTGGATCAGATCTCGGGTTCCCTGGGGGACTTTGTTTAGCTGAGCGAATCTTCATTGGCCTCACCGCCTCCACCTGGCTCCCGATGGGCCATTCCAAAAAGAACCGACGAGTGGACGTGAGTGTCTGCTCCTGTGTGGCCGCCCTGCACGGCTGGGCTGTGGGCCTCTGCTTGCCTCCAACAGGACCATCGCGCAGGGTGACCTAGCAGCTCCGGGCGGGCTGGAGGGAGAAACAAGAACGCGACGGGAGCAGAGTGGGAGGCTGTCGCTCGGGACGGCGGCCGGGTGCGTCCAGCAGACCCCACAGCCGCGGGCTCGCAGACCTATGGATCTCCTAAATATCGGCATGGTGGACTGCCCCACGTCACACAGCAGGGGTCACCACTCCACCGATAAATGAGGCACGTCCTTAAACCGTCCATTTCTGATGGGAAAGCGAGTGATGGACGTGACCTTGCCTTGACGCTCTGAAGAGTAGCTTCCAGTTGGCATCTAGGTTGGGACACAGGTGGACTGCCTGGCAGTGGCCGGACCGCCCAGAGCGAGACCCGCTTTGCCCCAGACAGGGAGGCTGTCACCGGCCACGCGGAGGGACTGGGGTTAGCAGTGGGAACTCGAGCTCCAGTTGGCACTTGGCGTGCTGCTGCCTCCTCATAGGGCATGTGTGTGTCAGGGGGCCTTTCTCCCTAAGACCTCATCTCCTGTCCGTGGTGGTGCATTTTTTGAGTGTTCATATTATTGAATAGTTTCACTTTTTCATCACAGCAAAGTGCCCGCTTTTCAAATAATGGACAGAGGTTCTGTGCCATCACTAACTTCACTGAGTCATGTCTCTCATGACAGTGGACTTTGGACCAAAGCTGGTTCCCGTGCATGGATGGGGGGCCAGCACCTGGGTCAAAGTGGAGAGAGGCTGCACCAGTCAGAGTGGGAAAGAGAAGCACGTTCAGCCGGGACTGAAGGCTTTTCCAGAGCGGGCGGGTCTCAGGAGCGGTGGGGTGGGGATGGCTTCAACCCAGGGACAGGCACTGGCAGGAGCCACTGCCACTGAGCTCTGAGGGACAGGGAAGGCAGGGGTGCGGCTGGGAGCCAGGCAGGTGGGCAGCAGGTGGGAGGACTGCAGAGACGCGCACACACGCCCCCTCTCACCTCCAGCCCCCCACTCCTGACTGCTGCCCACCCTGAGCCCGAGGCCAGGAGCCCACTACTGAGGCTGTGAGGGCCAGTCTGGGAGCCTGGCCGGCAGAGACAGACATGAAGGGGCGAGGGCAGGGCCGGGAGGGGAGGGCTCCCGGGCAGAGAGAAGACTGGGAATCAAAAGACTGAAAATGGACGCGATTAGCTCAGTCCTTGGGAGCAGCAGCCAGTCAAACCTTCCGAACCCGCTCGCGTTGTGTCTGCCCAGGCTCTCTGTCCCTTTGCGCCTCGTCACCATCCCTCCAAACTCAGGAACAAGCTCCTCACCTCTGGCAAGTAGCCGGCGGTTCTTAAAACCACAAAGTCCTATCCGGTGTCGGTGGAAGATGTGCTCTCGGAGCAAAGGTCAGCAAGAAGGCTTGAAGACAAACTAAAAGAACTCTTCCCTTCCTTGTTGTGATTCAAGGCCATATGTGCTCATGAAAGGACCCTGCCACTGGTGAGCCATCTGGCCCCCCGGGTGTGCCCTGACCCAGGCCAGGGGTTGGTCCGCTCACCTGCCCGTCACTAGCCTGGAGCTCAGGGCTTCTGAAACCCAGGCCTCTGCTTCCTGCTCGCGTGTCCTCCTGCAGGCCGGGGCCCTTTCTTCCCAAGGCACTGCGCTCCCTCCAGCAGCCTGGCTGTGAGGTCGCCAGCTCAAGGCTCCCTGGTGTCTGGAGCCACTTGCCTGGTGTCTTGCGTGGCTGCCAGGAGCCTTTCTGTACCCTCACTGAGCCTATTCACTGCTCCTGGCTGCCGCTCCGGAGAACCAGTCATTGTTCATGCTCAGGGGCTGACAGCCATCCAAACAAAGCCTTAGAAGCAGAGAAAAATGGAAGCCCAGGAGACACAAAATGGGGGGACCTGTCTGTCCTTCTCAGGTCATGGATGCCACAGCTCAGTCCTGTTTGGACCCCTGGAAAGTCTCCTTAACGGGGAGCAGCTGTTTCATTCTCCTGAGTCAAGGCCAGCTCCCTCTGGCTCTGCAGCCTCGGGCCCCCTCCTGCTCTCCCACACCTCCCAAGACAGGCTCACGGCCCCTGCCCCTTGTCCAGTGCGCGGTATTGCTGGCTCAGGTTGGGCGTCTGCCTCATGTCCCCCCGCCAGGTGGAAAGGTGGGTTTGTCTGAGCTGTCTTAACATGTTCCCTTTTTGGCAGCTGCTCGTGGTTGGCCCGAGGCTGCTGGTGATGGCGCTCTGGTTTTCCTGAGAGATTCGCGTTTGGTAGTTTGCCCTACAATTAAGAAGTAAATGGGTTGGTGGTTCAGACGCTGCGCCCGCCACTGGGACATGGACCGTGTTAGGTCCATGGGCCCAGGTTTGAGTTCAGGGCTGGGGAACAACCAGATCAAATAAAAGTCCTTCCTTCATTCGTTCTTCCCTCCCTTCCTTCCTTCCTCCCTTCCTGCTCCACTTCCTTCCTTCTTTTCTTCTTTCCAATACTTCTTCCTCTTCTCCCTTCCTCTCTTGAAAAAAAAACGAAAAAAAGGACAGTTTCAGTGCTCTGGTGGGTCAGTTGCCCCCAAAGAACTCAGGCCACACATCCCTGGGTTCCAGTCCCTGGTCCAGGGGAAAACCAGTATGAGCAACATAAAGATAAAATAAAAATGCTTCTTCGTCCTCTCT
>RJWH01004672.1:0-57796 GCA_004363575.1 Solenodon paradoxus
ATGCATACAAGGATCTCACGCCTGATTGTTGGAGTCTTGGACCTCTAGCCAATCTCCTTCACGCCACAGCTCTGAGGCAGGCTCTGGGTTGATACAGTGTCAAGGGCAGATACAAAGTTCTCTTGGAAGAGATGGGTATTGAGCAAACAATGCACAAATGCCCATTTACGGAGAAACAGTCAGGAAGCCTGGAAGGAAATAACAGGGTCTGTATGCAGGGGAATAAAAGAGTAACTGACATTGTTTTTATTTTACAATTCTTGTTTTCACTTTTCTTTCTATAGATTTATGATGGATATTTTGTTCATTACTTTGCCCCCAGAGGTCTCCCACCTGTTGAGAAAAATGTGGTGTTCGTTATTGATGTGAGTGGCTCCATGCTTGGTACTAAGATGAAGCAGGTAAGAAGTACCCTGTCAGCCTTTTCCAGCTGATTTTAGATTGCTAAAATACTAGAGAGTAATGGAGCATCTTAGGTGTTTCCCTTGGTTTTCCGATGTCTTCCGTATTAGGAACCTTGTGAATCCAGAATCACAGAATCTTAGGAACTTTGAAACTTTTGGCAATGGAGGCTGAAACCATTTGGACCCTCACCCACTATATTCTGTCTCATAAAGTCTCAAAATCATAGAAGCTTGTAAAAGAGTACTCTATCATCATAAAACTTGTGTCAAAATAAATAAATAAAATCTTAAGCATTTTAGACTCTGAAACTTTCTTAAGCCACAGGCTGTTTAAGTTATTTTTTTCAACTTCAATGCCAAAATATACAGTGCAGTGGAATTATGGTACTTAGAAACCATGCAATCTGGGTCCATCTAAATTTAAATCTTATGACCCTATATAGCACACTTAAGACAGAATAAGGAGATCATGAGCCAATGAGACTTTGAGTCTGAATTCATAAAGCTAAATAAGCAACATTTTAATCATAGTACTCTGGGGTTATAGAATTTTACGTTCACCTGCCCAGGGTCAGTGTGTTCTTTCTTAAAACTTTGAACCACAGAGCCCATAAGACCTCAGGATATAACTGCTTAGTAAGTGACTAAAGCTTATTGGTAACTGATATTTATGACAACAGTGTTATAAGGGAAGGGAGAGTATTGGGAATGCTCTGTTACAAGGTACTTGCACTACACATGAAGCTGCATTATGCTACCTGGAAGTGGACTTGAATTAGTTGCAACATATTGCAACTCTAGGACAATGACTAAGAATTTTTCAATCATAATGCATATGCTAGGAGACAGGAAAAAGGGGGATTCTATAAAATACTCTTTTGAAACCAGAAAAAACAGAGAGTGGAAGCCAAAAATAATAATAAAGAACAAGGGCAACAAAAAACTGTTTTGGAAATGACAAATACTAGTCTAACTGTATTAGTAATCATTATAAACACAAATGGTCTCAATATACCAAACAAAAGAGAGCGTCAGTGTTTGTTTAAAAGAAATCAAGACTCAATAATATGTCTGCAAAAATACATTTAAATATAAGGACACAGATGGATTACATTTAAAAAGCTGTATGTGAACTGTAGCTCTAGAGTCTATAGAGCATTGTAATGAAAGAACCCTACAGTAACAGGTGCTGGAGTCAGAGTCTTAAAACCATACGTGCCATAAACACTTAGATCTTAGTCTTGTATATAGAGTCTTTCAGTCTCATAGATCTCAAATCTTGCTCCGTCTCTTTCATTCCATTCATATCCCACAGACTAAAAAGGCCATGAACACGATACTTAGTGACCTACGGACCAATGACTACTTCAACATCATCTCCTTTTCTGATACAGTTAGTGTCTGGAAAGCTGGAGGTTCCATCCAGGCCACCATCCAGAATGTCCACAGTGCTAAGGACTACCTGAGATACATGGAAGCCGATGGTTGTAAGTGTTAAACCTATTCATCCAATGGGCAGTGATGAGAGAAATTCTTAAAACAACCTCTTCATCCCTCATCCACCTCACCTCCCACAATGACTGAAACATTACTCTCAATTTTACAGAAACATGTCCCTTCATCTTTCTGTGTTTCTTCTCTTCTTAGAAAGAGGGCACATTCCTTTGGAACCTGAGTTTCCTCCTCTTTAAAGCACATACTCCAAATAATTTGCTAATTTTTTTTAAAATCACTAATCTAGATATTTACTTCCAAGCATTTGAGCAAACTGCTCTGATTCTAGCTTTTGATCAATTATCTCTCAGGCAATTACTGAAGTCTCCCCCACCTACCACCTCCTGTCAACTCAGTCCTTCCTTCCGCTATAGCATAGAGGTCAGAGCATTATCCTTAGGGAGCTGCCATTCTGACTAGAGAACGAGACATTCCCTCAGGAAACAGACAAACACAACCTGAGACAGGAAGTGGTAAAAGCCAAAGACATGTGGCTCTCACTGTCATGTCTCAGGGAGCCTAGTGGGGACAGGGATTGGGAAGGATAAACTATAGAAAGAGTCTGAGCAAAGATGAAGAGATATGGCTGAGCCCGGGAGGTTGTGAGGAGCACAGTGTGTCTGCAATGGGGGTAGAAGTAACTAGAAAAGAGGGTCTCACATTCCGCTCCCCATTTAGGGACTGATATCAACTCAGCTCTGCTGGCAGCTGCTTCAGTGCTGAACCACAGCAACCAGGAGCCTGGGAGGGACCCAAGTGTGAAAAGGATTCCCCTCATCATCTTCCTGACAGATGGGGAGCCCACAGCTGGTGTGACAACCCCAAGTGTGATCCTCTCCAATGTCCATCAGGCACTGGGCCATAGAGTGTCCCTTTTCAGCTTGGCTTTCGGGGATGATGCTGACTTCGGACTACTGCGTCGCCTGTCCCTGGAAAACCGGGGAGCAGCCCGGCGCATATATGAGGATACTGACGCAGCCCTACAGCTGGAGGACCTATATGAGGAGATCGCCACACCTCTGTTGGCAGACGTGCACCTGGAGTACTTGGGTGGGTTGGTTGGGGCCTCCCCTTGGACCCATTTCCCCAACTACTTCGGTGGTTCAGAACTAGTAGTGGTAGGCCAGGTGCAGCCAGGTGAGCAGGAACTGGGCATCCACCTGGAAGCCCGTGGCCACAAGGGTCTCATGGCCCACTGCAGTGAGGTGGCCACCAACAGCAGCCAGAAGGCCTTTGGTTGCCCAGGAGAGCCAGTCCCCAATGTAGCCTACTTCGTTCGCCGCCTCTGGGCCTATGTCACCATAAGAGAGCTACTCAAGTCACGCTTCCAAGCTCGTGACACCACCACTCGTCACCTGCTGGCTGCCAGAGTCCTCAATCTATCACTTGAATACAACTTTGTCACACCTCTGACTTCACTGGTCATGGTGCAGCCCAAGGAGGCCATTGAGGAGTCCAGGAAACAGCCTTCTATCCCTGATGAGCAAGGTACCACCATGCTATCATCCACCAGCAGGCGTCATGGTGTCGGGGCAAGCACAACTCGGCCAGCCAAGGTGTCTCCCAAATCAAGGCTTGTGAAACCAAAGTTCTATTTATCCTCAACTACCCCTGCGCCTACAAAGAAGTTGCTCATTTCCAAGGAGTTAGAGCCACAGAGTCAGAGTACTAGTACCCTGTTCACCTCAGTACACCCAAAGTCAAAAATTCTAGCACAGCAGGATTCTGGAACTTTAGTCCAGCCAACTATAAGGACAAAATCTGCTGCCCTTATGCCCTCAAATCTTGGTGCCCCATTGTTTCTGAAGCCCAGCATTTCATCACACCAGAATTCTGCTACTCTGTTACCCATTAATTCCAAAACACTAGGCCTACATCTGAGTCCTGATAGCCAATCCCAGCCCAAAGGTGGTGCTATGAAGCATGTTACTCCACTGCCTTCCAAACCTCCTGCTCAGTCACAACCTAAACGGGATGTACCATCACACCCCCTATCTGGGGTACTCCCATCACGGTTACCTAAAAGCTGGCCACAGTCCAAGCCTGGAGTCTCCACACTTCATATCCCCAAATACCCATCACACACCAAACCTGTAGTTCTTGTTCCAAAGGCCTCAAGCAATCTGTCGCACACTAGACCTAGGATCCGCTTTCCCAAGAATTCTAAAACCCTATTACCTCTTAAACCTAGTGCCTTACCTCAGCAAACTTTACCAAGCTTATCACTTTCTAAAACTAGTCCCACAATCCCCAATAAAACCCTAACCCAATTATTCCCAAGACCTGCCAGACCCAGGCCCCCAACTCCTCAGAGCCTAAGCATATTTCCAACCACAATCTCAAGCCCCACCAGTTCTGCCTCTATCCTTGGAGAACCCCTCCCTGCTCCATTTCACTCTTCCTTGCCCTCTCTATTGCCCCCTGGAAAGACCTGGTATCAGCATGAACTGCTGCTGGGGCACGAGAGCACCAGGCAAGTGCAGGGACCATCCTTGCAAGGAGTCCCAACAGTAGGCCTACCCAATAGCTCCAGGCCTCTGCCAGAAGGCAGCCCGTCAAACTTGCCAGTCGTGCTACCTTCTAACACTCTCCCTGAGGCAGTGAGCCTGCTTCTTCTCCCTGAGGAGCTAGAGCTGCTATCTGAGTCAATGGTGGAGTCCAAGTTTGTGGAGTCCTTGAACCCACCAGCTTTCTATACCATCGTCACTCCTGATGAAGATGGTGAGTACCATGGGCAAGTGGTTGAGCCATGGGGGGCGGGTATGAATGGAGAGTACCAGGAGCTGGCAGTATATAAAGTTGTGCAGATTCTAGTGACAGTACAGCTCCTTGTTTGCTTTGTGACTTTGACCTAGCTACTGAACTTCTCTGGGCCTCAGCACATAAACAGAATTAGAGGCCCTGGGAGAGAAGGGCTGCTAAGACTTGAGGCAGAACAAAAACAAACTGGTGAGTAGTGGATTTGACATTTGCTTTCTTGGTCTAGAGAATTGCTCATACTTCTCAAGTATGGGGCAGATGCAAGGCTATAAATGGTAGCATCACTGGGAAAAAAAGGTCTTATTGGTTATTTTGTGCTCTGAATATCTCAGTTTAATGAAAAGGTTATGGAATTTAGGGAACAGATGATGACAGTTATCTTTAAATTTCCCAAAACAGTGAAATAATAACAGTCAACATTTTTACGTCTTCCTATTTGCTATGTGCTGGTACTGTTGCACATATATTACTTGGAGTTCCCCACTTAATCTTCATAAGAAACTATTAATATCCACATTTTATACTTGAGTAAACTGAAACACAGTGAGGTAGAGAAACTGGTTCCATGTCACACAAGGAGATATTTGAACCTGTATAATCTAGTCCCAGATGGAATGTGCCTCATCACTCTGCTATTTTGCCTTCCTGAAAGGAGTGACATTTTCTGGGTCACCTTATCGGACAGGATTGGCAGGGGGGGTGGTCAGTAAGTCACAGGGTTACCAATTTGGGCATGACATCTTCTACATACTCCTCTCCCTCAACCTGCTCCCTCTCACTATCCCATCTGTCTTCAATTCCTGACAATATGCCCCTAACATATCTCCCATATGAATGTACTTACCACCACCCCACTGTCACTATCCTAGGAAAAACTACCATTGTGTCTCACCTAGAACCAGCCTCCTCACTAGTCTCCCTGCTTCTTCTTTTGAGAGATTCTCTTGGCCATTCTCCTCCAGCAGCCAAGAGGATCTTTCAAAAACAGAGATCTAGTCACACCCTTCTTAATCTTCCTCAAGCATTTCTCATCACACTTAGAATGATGTCCAAAAACCTTTTTATGGCTCACACAATCCTGTATGATCTACCCTTTACCCCATACCTCTCTGACCTCACCTTCTCCCAATCAGTGTCGAAACTCTAGCCCACTGTTCTCTGTGTTCCTCCAAAGGACCCTGCTTTCATCCCCACCTCCACTCAAAGCCCTCTTTCAATCTGTTCCTTGTGCTTGATAATCCTTCTGATCTGCTTTGCCCTGCCCCCTTCCCTCCATTCTCATGTCTTCCATTACCAAACTGCAGCTCATGCCTTATATCTCAGCTTAGATGTCCTTTGTACTTTTCCCCTTAATACCCCCAGACTGCATCAGTTTTCTGTAATTCCTTGAGTCATATTATTTTTATTGTGGAATTTATCACCATTGTTCACTGTTGCATTCATGTCTGCATCCCTAACTAAGACATGAACTGCACCAAGTTAGCTTTCACAACCATTTTCCTGATATTCAAATAGTGCCTGAATAAATAAAAGAACAAATGAATGAATGCATAAATGCTATGAAGAAGAATTTTGAACATAACTGAGCTTAAAGACTAGGTGCTGTAAAGAACATTAAGGTCCCAGTCTTGGCAATGCGCAACTCAGACTGGGAAGCCAGAGTGCTCTTTTGGTTTGAAGGAAAGTGTGCCCTTCAGTGTGCCCAGGGTATCTTGCCCTGAAAGTGTGAATTGTTTCTTTTATCTTTGTTGTGCTTGGTAGGAAATCCACACTGGGATGGCAATTATGAGGAGATCCAGGGAGGAGTTAAAGGCAGCATGGAACCTCAGGGGAGTTCTGCAGGCCTATCAAAAGGTAAGTAAAGAGAAGAACCCCTACCAAACATCCTTAAGGTTTTATTTTTATTAATTAGAATTTGAATTTTCATAGATATTATTTGAGCCCAGAGGAAGGGTAGTAATTAGTTTTCTATGACTGCTTAAAAATGGCCAAACTTAGTAGCTTAAAACAAGAACATCAATTATCTTGAAGTTTTTGTAGATTAGAAGTCTACACAGAGGTTAGTTGGATTCTCTGCTCAGGATCTCAAAAGAGTGAAATCAATGTGTCCGTCAGACTGAGTTATCATTCTTTTCCATACACATTCAGGTTGTTAATTAATTCAATCATTTTATGTTTGTAGGACTGAGATTGTTCTTTGTTGGCTGTTGGATGACAGCTATGCTCAGCTTCTAGATGTCACCTGGGCCACTTTCAGATCTTAGAGCTCTCCTAAATTCCTTGCCATGAGGCCCTCTCTACCTTCAAAGACAGCCAGGGAGAATCTCCTTCATGTCAATTCCTCTTGCTCTTAACAGCTCTCTGAATTCTCTGTCTCTAGAATTGAAGGACTTGTGTGATTAGGTCAAGTCTACCCACATAATATTTATATTTTAAGGTTAACTGGTCTACATACATAGTATTTATTTCATCAGATGAGTGCAGTAATATCTCATCACGTCACAGTTCTGGATATTTTACAGGATGTGTACACCTGGGGCCTCCCTAGAATTCTACTTAACCGTAGAGGCAGAGAGCAAAAGACAATAACATTTGGACTGGTCTTGAAGGGTAACTAGACATTGATCCTTGGTAGCTGAGGGAAAGGAAAACATTCCAGGTGGCAGGACAAACAAAAACAAAGGATCACTAGCAAGAGAAGACCGGGTACTCATAAAAATAGTCCAGTTGGGCTGGAGCAAAAACAGAAGACCAGAGAGCTAAGCAGGAACTAGATTTCAGGAAAGACTTAAATGCTAAATTAAGAATTTGGGCCTTATCTGATGGGGTGGCCAGGGAGTGCCAGAGTTCCTAAGAATGTGATAAATCAGTACCTTACCAACAACATCCCCCTCTCTTTTGCAGGCATGTTGTCAACCATATTCACCTTCTCATCCTCTGGTAAGCCAGCCAATCTCACTGTACTATTTGAATATTGCATGGCATATGCATGTGGACTAAGACTGAGTTCTCCCTCTCTGGGGAAATAGACATAGCCTCCTCCTTCCCCTCCTCTCTTCTCTCCTCTTTTCTCTACCCATCCCTTTAGCCTCAATGTTTCATCCCCTTCCTTACAGTGGATGGGGACCCCCATTTTGTGATCTACATCCCACACTCAGAAGAGAGGATATGTTTCACACTGGACGGGCGCCCAGGGGAACTGCTACGACTGATAGATGACCCAAAGGCAGGTAAGAGCTCCAAAGACTGCACCCCATATAACATCATATCCAGATATAGTCATGTCAACAACCCCAGATAAGTGTGAACCAATACAAACATACAGCAGTGCTAACCAACAAGTACACACCCAAACATGAAAATACACACAAATACACTCAAACATCAAGACAATCACAGATACAGACACACACACTAGGGCGTATAGTAAAATCACACAAATACAAGCCCAGGTACATATGTTTTGACACTCATTACACTCACACATAGTAACATAGAAATATGCATCCAAATATACAGCGACATATATAATACATGCCCAGATATGCACAATGACACACACATCAATACACTCACACATATATGCGCTGATATGCTCAGATTTATTCTCATATCCAGGAATTCAACACACACGAGCACACATATTCTGCTACTCTAGATATATGAAACAACACTGATGCACACAAATACCATGACACACAGCTAGATGCATCCCCCCAGACTGAAACCCCAAGATATGTGTCAACATGTACCAACATGCAATTAGACACACAGAACACAAACTATTAACCAAAGAATATAAAACCAACATATACAGAGACATACATAAACATACAGCAAAAACACATATTCTAACACAGCATCTTCTCCAAATATGCAGATGCACTGATATGCTAATAGAAACTCATGAACATAATCAAACACACACATTTGCACACTCAGAGGCAAATATATACATGCAAATAGCCCCACTGGGTAAGCCTGAGTAGCCTTACATACATGGGCTGCAGTAAAATCATTTTCCTCAGGAGCTGGCTTTCTAAACACAAGTATGCAAAACCTCATTTGCCCTATGCTGTGGTGACCAGTGAATGAATATGTGAAAGTCCATACTCTAGACACACACTCTTCTGCCTCCAGGGTTGCATGTGCATGGGCAGCTGCTTGGGGCACCACGAAGGCCAGGACATGAAGACCAGACCCGCACCTACTTCCAGATCTTCACAGTCGCTGTAGACAAACCCTGGGCCTACACTATAACCATCACCCTCAGTTCAATTTCTGTGCGAGGTGAGGGTAACTTGCGCCTCTCCTGGGACCAGCCTGCCCTGCTGAAGATGCCCCAGCTGGAGCTCCATTTGACTGCCGCAGCCCGCCTCACCCTCAGACTTGGGCCTCACCTTGAGTTCCTAATCCTTCGGCACCGCTACAGGCACCCTAGCACCCTGCAACTACCCCACTTGGGGTTCTATGTAGTCAATGGCTTAGGCCTCAGCTCCTTGGCCTATGGCCTGCTGGGTAAGTGTTGCTGAGACTGAGAGAAGTCAGGGAGCATTGGTCTCAAGAGAGACCCTGCCAAAGTGAAATGTCATTTATCCCTCAGCATGGTGCTTCTAATCACAAAGATAAATCAGAGCCAAGGTGGACCCGTGAGAAACTCCTAGCCTGGGGAAAGAACATAGCCAGACATTATCAGACAGAAAGCAGCCCAATGAGCTGGTAGAACTCAGAATGGGGCACCTTGACCACTCTTGAAGTTCAAGAAAGATCTCTTGGAGGATAAAGACCCACACTGACTCTGTAAGGCTGAACAAAAGTATAGAGGACAGAATTAGAAACTAGAGGATATGGAGCTTGGCTGGTCAAGTAGACTGCCAGGATGAGGAATTTAGCTTTATCTTGAAGACAGTGGATATTCATGAAGATTATAAGCAAGGGAAAGACACAGTCAGATCTGGGTGTTACAAAGATCCTTGTGGAAGTTTTGGTGAAGAGGATTACAGGAAGCCAGATGTAGGTCAGGAGATCTGGCAGGACCTGAAGCAGAGGCCCCCACCAAAGAGTTTGGGCAGTAATGGTATGTTAGACAGAGATTTTTACCTTATCTGGACCTCCCATTCCTGGCCTCTCTTTTCCTCCAAACTTTCCTGTAATAACCTTCAAGCTTAACTGTCTCCCGTCTGCCACTGTTTCATACACCTTGGCTCTATACTTCCATACTACTCTCCTGTCCCATCTGGTTCCTTCATGGCTCCCATAGTACTCAGCCTCTTCCTCCTTCCTGGACTTTGCTTCTCCTCTCTCCACTTTTCTTTCTAGATTTCCTCTCAGAGCTCTCACGGGGGACTCAAACAACTGCTGTCACTGATGTTACATCTTTCTCCCTCAGGACAGTTCCAGCACACAGACATTCAGGTGGTCATAGGGCCTATGGGACCACTCCTGCGGAGACACCATGGCCCAGATGTGCCTGTGGTTCTAGGCAAGAGGCTGCTGAAGAACTCATCAAGGCTGCTGCCTCACTGGGCTTCCTGCTGGCTCGTGAAGCGTTCTCATGTACTGAAGTTGTTGGGTCACCCTTACCTTACCTACGTCCTGTGATGGACCCCAAATCCCAGAGCCAGAGAACCTAAGTTTGAGAGACCCAGAGGCCAGTGTATAGGAACAAAGACATAGACTTGGAGACACACACAGGTATACTTACACTCACATATACTAAGTGACAAGTGAACAAGACACACAAACACACACAGATGTACAGACCTATGGACCCAGAGGCTTAAAGGCTCCTGATTTTTCACAACATTTCCATTCTCTTCAATCCATACTGCACACCAGCTTTAGAAAGTGACTTTATTATTAAAAAAAAAAAAAGCTGAACTACCTATCCTGTTCACAAATTTCTCTGGCTCCCATGGCATATTTAAGGCTCTCGGAGTTCCCCTTAACAAACCAGGCTCTCTCCCACCGCTGGGTGTTTGTATGTATTTTATCTTGTGCACAGGACCCCAATCTTTGGCTTCATGTCAGTGTTATACAATCTTCAAGTGTTAGTTGCACCACCTTGAGGGTAACTTCCCTGACCCCTCCTTAGATTGAGTTCAGTTTGCTCTGTGTTCCCATAACTCACTCCCGCATCATCAAAGCTCATAGGACCCATTATATTGTGTAGTAATCATATGATTACTTGTCTGGATCTCTGACTTAGATTGTGAGCTCTTTGAGGGCAAGGATCTTTTCTGAATGATCTATGTATCCCCAGTACCTGACACACAGTCAGTGCTTAGTACATACTTGCTGAATGAATGAATTCATAAATTAATGAACAAAAAGCATCCCATGACACAGAAATGGAGACATGCATAACACTTATGCATACCCACAGCCAGAAATAAAAGATTTCACACAAAGATAGTAGTAAAGATACAGATGTTGATGTGGATAGAGAGATGGAGTGATAGAGATATGGAAGCACAAGGAACAGAGATATAAAACAAAGACAATGAACATAAAGACACATAGATATACAAAGAGAGGGACAGGGATACAGAGTGACATCATTAGAAATATAAACCCAGAGAAACAGATGCTCTCTTGCTGGGCTTCTGTATCCTCATTTTGAGGTTCTATCCCTTTAATAGGCAAAAAAGAAGGATGGAAAAGCAAGGTCACTCCGGGATAGACAGTGACAAATGTGAAGATACTGAGATATAACAACCTTCAAACTAAGATTTAAAAAAAATGCAGAGATCCAGACACAGGAGCCCAGGTGCTGTGACACATAGTGACACATAGAGGCACAGGAACACATAAGCAGCCATGGAGATCTCTGCCTAGACGAGAGAAGTGGAAACACAGAGCCACAGCAGCATACTGATTTGTAGACATGGGATAGGGAATGAGCGAACACAGAAACACAGGGTCAGAGACCTACAAATATTTACAAACAGAGATTTTACAGAGAACCACACTTGGTGACAAAGACCTAAGGTCACAGCCACATATAGAGGAACACACTAAGAGTGAGACGGAAGCACAGGTTTATGTTTATATAATCAGAGATCCAGTGACAAAGGCATGAGGATGCAGATAGCTGAACAGTGACAAATACCAGCAAAGTGATAGTGATGAGGTTAGGTAACAGAGACATGAAGGCAGGTAAGGTAGAGACCCAGGTATAATGGAGATATTGTGCTAGTGACAAGGACATGGGAATTCAGAAATGGAGACCCTAGAATAAGTAAACATGAGGATGTAAATGCAAACAAAGCTATATGGACATAGAATAGTTATAGGGATAGAAACACAGGGACATATGTGGAGGGATCAAGATAAGAACAAAGAAACTTAGATGCACAAAACAGAAACACAGAACATAAGCAAATGGTCAGAGACATAGTGACAAGGAAGTCTCTCCAGAGAAATAGGGATGCAAAGACACAAAATCAAAATATACCTGGGGTTACTCAGAAATAGATTCAGGCAAACGACAACCAAGGTCACAAATGAAGGAATGGGACAGTGAACCAGATTTAGTGACACACAGATAGTAGTTCACAAATAAAGACATGATTCCAGAAACTAGACAAAGGCAGGGCACAGAAGCTGATGAATCAGATCAAAACAAAAGCAGGCACAGAGCGAGATAGGAAGAGAAACAGATACAGAGAAACATCCTGACAAGCAGACCCATAGAAACAAAAACACATTCACGAGGACCCAGGAACTAAGAGAATTACTGAATCACAAAGCGACTCAAACACATCCAGCACAACATAAAAAAACAGTAACAGAGAGACATTGGCAAAAACTGGGGGAAATAACTGGAGAATAAGAAAAATATCAAAGACACATAGAACAAAATCGTAGAAGAGCATAGACTCAGGGACTTACCAGGAAAAGGGAATATGGAAGGAGGCACATGTAGGTTCATGAGCAAAAAGCACTGGAACACAGAAGCAGAGAGACAGGGAGAGGGAGAGGGAGGAGGGAGCATAGTGATTGGAACACACAAACACTTGAACATATAGACATTGACAAACACACTGGAATATACAATCATTGGGACATGCACAGACACTAGAACACAGACACAGGAATTTACAGACATGGAGATACACTGACACTGGAGCATGCAGACACTTGTCACACAGATATTGAGACACGCAAACAATACACTAGGGCACACAGACTCGAATACAGACATTGACATACATAGAAACAGTGAAACTGAAATCCACAACCAATCTGCTGCCACTGTGACACGCAGACAATTGACAGCACATGGACACTAATGCACCTCTTTATAGAAATAAAGAGAAATTGGTATAAATGGCATAAAGACACAGACACATAGACCTTAATTCACATAGACATTTGCATCTATAGAAGCCATAAGGTTATACAGTCATTGAAACACTCAGGTTAGGACACATAGATTCTAGTGTATAGCCACTAGTATACACAGACGCTGGGATATACTGACACTGGGGCATTCACAGATTCTGATACACAGATGCTACAAAAACTAGGCATTTGGATGCACCAACACTGGAGCATACAGACACAGGGGGAAAAAAGGCACAGGGACACAGGAACTGAGACACATGCACAAACACCCAGACTTTTAGAGACACCAAGACATACAGACACCAGGATATGCAATCATCGGGAAATAGACAGCATTAGCATATACAAACAATAGGATGCATAGACACTAGGAAACAAGCATTGCTATATAGCAGCAATATTCAACACATTGAGTCGGACACACAAGCACAACTACACATGGTCAATGGGATGCACAGATGCTAGGTCACTCAGACACTGGAGCACACTGTCTGAGACAAACTATCATTGGAATATACCCAGCTCCTGCAATGCATGGACATTAGGAAACATAGATATTAAGATATACAGTCACTAGAACATATTGAAACTGGAAAAACAAAGACATTGTGACACACACAAATACTAAAACACAAATGTTGTCCATTAAAACTATTGGGCCTTGTATATATGCTGAGGTACAGAAATACAGGCACCTACTCATTGGGTTAGTAAATGCTATAACATCAGGAAATACAGATGATGGGACATACAGACACTGACACACTTAGACACAATAGACACTTGGGTATTGAGACTAACTAGAATATAATCACTAGGACGCTTGAATACTGGAAAACAAAGACATTAGGACACAAAGAATTTGAAACATGTTGACACAGACACGCTGTAATTGGAATATACACAAACACTGTGACACTCAGCCATATGAACCCAGAGACACTGAGATACACAAACAAGGGAACATATAGACAATAGAGTACATGGATAATGGGATACAAAGAATCCAAGAAACACAAAGAATCTGAGGTGCTCTTGACTCCAGAACACCAGAGTGCCTTAACATTGGCAGAAAGGAGGAAAATACAGGAAAAAGAAGTCTCATCCTGAGTCCTGAGACAGGTATGAGCATAAGCTTGTTCTATGTGAAGAGAGTGCTGAGGAATGTAGATGTCAAGGGAAAGCAAGCAAAGTGGAAAGAGTGTGGGTGAGAAGTGTGAGCTTTCCCTCAGGACCAGTAGAACCAGTGAAGCCTGGAGCAAGGAGTAGAGGTATTTGGAGCCAGACTTCAGGATCTTAGTCTGATAGGATGGGAGGAGAGTAAAGAAAGGAAGAACAGGTCCTGCCAAGGTGTTAGGGGGTGAAAACGGACAAATGCAAACACTCCATCCTTGGAGCATAGTCACACTCTTCATTAATTTTCTCAACAAACGTTCATTATAGGTTTTCTCTGTTCCAGACACTGCGTGAGGTCCAGGGAATAAAGCAGATTATATGATCTAGCCCCGGTCTTCAGGAACACTGAACCTGCTTAGAAATATAGGTATTGTGGCAAATAATGATGACACAATGTGATCAATACTAAGACAGAGGTGAGCACACGGGAATTCAAGGAGCTCAGGGAATCCAGCCTGCAGGTCAAGACAGGCTCCCCAAAGGAGGCAATACCCAGACCTACTCTAGAAGCATAAGGAATTTCTCAAAGAAGAGGACTAGTAGGAAAGAACATTTTAGACACAAGCGTTATCTTGACCAAAAGTTGAAAGATTTGTTTTATTCATTCATTCATCTAACATTATTGATGACTTAATATGGAATCAAGCACTGTGCCTGGTGTTGGGTATTCATAAGTAAACAACTGGACATGGTCCGTGTACTCCTGGAGTTTGCCTTCTACAAGGGAAAAGAAGAAATGATGCAATTTGTAAAAGGAATAGCTCATCATGCAGGAACAGCAAGAGATCAAGGGGATGGGTAGAATGAAGCATCAGATGAGACATGAGAGGGAGAGTCAGATCATGGAAGTTCTTGTTGGTCATGGTATTTGAACTAAGGCAGTGACAGTGGGTTGAAGAGATGTGGGCAAATTGTAAAGATAATAAATAGGTAGAAGTAAGAAATTATGATTTGATTTTATTGAAAGTGCCTGACATGCTTTCCATGTACATTTATAGGTTGGGCAACTGAGCTAATGATCAGTCATTTACTAAGATAAGGGAATATACAAGAGGTAGACTTTGGTGGGAAGCCTACATTAGTTGAAGGTGTCTGTGAGTGTTCCAAAATATTTATTTATTAATTGTCTCTCTTTTCCAAAATTTCTTGAGATTTCATAGATCTCTTTATTAGATGCTTTTGGTTGCAACTCAAACTGCTTTAATAAAGGGAATTTATTGGCTCATATAACTGAAAAATTCAGAAGTAGGGTAGGTTCAGATGACTGCTTAACCAGCTCAGTTGCTCAGTGATGTCACCAAGCTGACATTCAGTTTCTTTCTCTCTGCTTCTTCCACAGAGTCACTCTATTCTAAACTTAGTTCCTCTAATCATAGGGTGGCTTCCAGTAGCAACAATCACTGAACAAAAGTCTTGAGCTTCAATCTATCTTGAGTAAATGGTCACTTCAGAAGCAACTATTGTGTCCTTAGATATAAGGTTATGCTAACTGGCTTAGGCCAAAACTGAACCCATTCTTGGATTTAAGGATTGGGTCATTCCCATATGACTACATGGCTGCTACATATTGGGTGATGGGTGAAATGCAGGCTGGATAGACCACCAATCATATCACAACATTAGAATAAATGGTTTAGCTGTAATAAATTCTGTAAACCAGTTCAACAGAACTAGTAGCCGGTAATGATGGAGTACCAAATGTACCAGATAGAACATATTGCAATGCAGTCAAAAAGTCTGAGCTTCCTAGAAGCCATGGCAAAAAATGACAGCAAAATGATAAGCTCACTCACCCATAACCAGTATGAATTTCATGTACTCACTACTTCCTGAAGTATCAACTCCTGATTACAAGTCTAGGGTAAGCTTTATTAGTAGAGTCTCATCATGTGCCCAAGTCCTCCTTGCAAAAGAGACCAAGCAAGTGTTTTTTTTCAACTTCTGTGGTGGCAGTTGGGTTCTGCCTCATAAGGCAAGGGATTACCAAGCACAAAGAAGGAATTTGTGATCAAAAGTCATGGTGAATACCAACACTACCTGACTTGCTGCTATTCTAACCAGATCTTCTACAATGGAGTTGTTTATTCTATAACCAGTTTCTCAATAAACGTTTCCTAAGTTTGGCAATCTACCAACACAAGGAGATAAATATAAGGGGTGGGAGGTAAGTGTCCTCCTGCCTTTCTCCCCAGTTGGTTAGAGTGCTCCACCCACACAGAAGTCCTTTGACAAACAGAACCAAATACTCTGGAACAAGGTTTAAGATTGGAGGTGGGGTAGAATTCCAGAGAGTTAAGACTTGATCTGAAACTTCAAAAATGGATAGACTTCAGAAAAAAAAAAATAGTAATGCATGTAGTATCCACCATTAACCTTCTTTCTTATCTGGCCCCTAGCTTGTCTGCAACTGAGTATCTGTTCACATTGGAACTAGAGAATATTTAAAATTCTTAAAAGATGGTTGAGCATCACTATGCCTCTGGAGTCACAAGGACCACTCTGGGGTCTGTAGCATCCAGACACGTGGTACAGACTAAATGAGGTACAGCAGTGTTCTCAGCTGTCGTACACTTGAATGGGTGATCGCATACACTATTTCTTTCCCCCTGATACATGACATGAAGTTGCTCAGCTTCTTACTCTAAGTTTCAGTTTATACTCTGTAAAACAGGATCAGTCTTATTTTCCAGGGCTATTAGGCTGCAATAAAATAATATATATGTACATATACACAAATGTATAGTGCTCACCTTAAGGCCTGAAACATAAATGATGCCTGATGTTATTATTATTCCTCACAGAAAGTCAGAGTTAAAAGAAACTTGAAAACTTACCAGTGTTAATGCTTATTTCTCAGATAGAATAGTCAGGGCTCAGAGAGTAAAAAAAGAAAATTTTGCCTGGACTCACACCACAAATTAGTGACAGAAAAAGAACTACAACCTGTTTTTCCCAAGTCCTTCTCCAAGGCTGTTTTTTCACCTTGTCTACCTGAGTCAGTTGGGGAATATTCATGCTGTGGGAATAAGGTTTATGGATCACCCCTCCAATAGGGGTTACCTTATTTTTCTCTGTTGAAGGAATCGTTCCTCTAACATTTATTGGAAACTTATCTGTGCCTGGTTATTGCTAGACAAACTTAGGGACCTGAAGCCTTGTCTCTGCCTTTGAAATATTCTAGTAACTGAAAGTAGATGGTTACAAACAAAAACAATGGCAATAAAACAAAAAATACAGATTTGTGTGTATCATGTAGTGCAGGGAGTAAATGGTGGCTCTAGGGGAGCCTTTTCCCTATAAATTCCATCAACTCCCACATATCCGCCCAAAATAAATTAAATGGCAATGATGATTTTTCATATGGATAACTGCAGTTTATCCATCTTAAATAAAGGGTCACTAAAATAATCCCGAGAGATGTCCATTGTAGCTGGATGAGAAGATCAACAAAATTTTCCCTCAAAAAGGAAACAAAAAAACATTGAGAGCACAAAGGCATACAACATTCTAAGAAGTGTTTATAGATCTAAAACTGCTGAACTTGAAATAAGAACAGAGGAACTCCATAACATTTTAGCCTAGGCTGCTGCCATCCTCACCACTTAGACAAGTGAGGAAGTTCTATGAAGGTGGTGCAGGCCATGAACACAAGAAGTTTCCCTACCAATGTCAAAGGGGGCTTGAGCAGTGGGTGATACTCATGACTGCCACTATCAGTTAAAGTGACTGCTTAAAAGTGGGCCAGCAGGTCAGAATCTACCAGTTAGGTTGTATTACCCTGAGGTTGTGGTCATTGCTGGGACAATCATATTCTTGGGTGGAGATTAATCGGCTACAAGCTTCCTGCCCAAACCTGAAGCTGTGAGCATACACACAGGTGACTCAAATGAGAAAGTTTAGACAAATCTCCATTTGATGTACTTTATTTTATTGCATTTTACAGATGTTGTATTGTTTACAAATTAAACGTTTGTAGCAACCCTGTGTTGAACAAGTTCAATGATGCCATTTTTCAAGCAGCATGTGCTCACTTCATGTATTTGTGTCACATTTTAGTAATTCTCACAATATTTCCAACTTTTTTCATAGTTACTATTATGTCTTTTATAGTAATCTGTCATCACTGATTTTTGAAGTAAATACAGTAATTATTTTTGGACACCACAAACTGTGACCATATAAGACAACAAACTCAATCAATAAAGATTCTAGCTGCTCCACAGACCAGCTATTGCTCATTTCCCTCTCTCCTCAGGCTTCTATATAAGATACAGCAATATTAAAACTGGGCCAATTAAAATTAGTCCACCTACAATGTCTCTAGGTGTTCAAGTGGAAGGAAGAGATGCACATCTCTCATTTTCAATGAACAGCTAGAAATGATTAAGCCTAGTGAGGAAGACATATCGAAAGCCAAGATAGGCAAAAGTTAGGCCTCTTCTGCCAAATAGCTAAGTTATTAAAGTAAAAAAAATGTTGAAAAAAAGAAAAAAGTTTACTCTGGTGAACACACAAATTATGAGAGAAAGAAATAGTCTTATTGCTGTTATGAAGAAAGTTTTACTGGTGTGGATATATCAAACCACTCACAACATTCCCTTAAGCCAAACCCTAATTAAGAGCAAAGTCCTACTCTTTTTTTATTATGAAGATCAAGATAGGTGAGGAAGCTGAAGAAAAGTTTTGAAATTAGATGAGATAGATTCATGAAATTTAAGGAAGAAAGTTATCCCCATAACATGAAAGTACAAGATCAGTCAGAAGACCTAGAAGACCTAGACAACTAAGATCATTGATGAAAGCAACAACACTAAACAACAGATTTTCAATATAGATGAAACAGCCTTCTTTTAGAAGAAGATGCCACCTAGAATTTTCCTATCTAGAAAGCAGAAGTCAATGCCTGGCTTAAAAGAATTGGCTGAGTTTCTTGTTAAGAGCTAATGTAGTTGGCAACTTTAAATCTGAAGCCAATGCTCATCTACTATTTCAAAAATCTGACGACCTGTAAAAATAATGCTAAATCACTCTGTCTGAACTCTATAAATGGAACAATAAAGCCTGGATGACAGCACATCTGCTTATAATAAGGTTTACTAAATATTTTAATCCTATTATTAAAACTTATGCTCAGTAAAAAAAATGTATTCCTTTCTGTTATGTGATGCAACCACATTGGAAAATTTTATGGCAGTTCCTCAGAGGTTAAAAATAGAACTCCTGAATGATCCAGCAATTCCACTTCTAGATGTATATCTGAAGAATATGAAAACATAAATTTAAAAAGATATATGCATCCTTAGTTCTACTGCAACACTATTTATAAGAGTCAAGAAATGGAAACATCTAAGTACTCATAAACAGATGACTGGATAAAGAAAGCTGTAATACACACACACACACACACACACACACACACACACATATATATGAAGGAAATTAAGCTACAGAAAAAAATTTTGCCATTTGTAACAAAGTGGATCAAACTAGAAGGTATTTGCTATGTGAAATAAATCAGAAGGAGAAAGACAAAAACAATGTTCACATTCATATGTGGAATATAAAAAACAAAGCAAGATATCAAACTGATCAAAATGAAAACTAATCCTCGAACGATGATAATAGAATTGAGGTTACCAAAGAGAAGAGGATGACATGGAAAGCAAATAGCAGTGGGGGCCCAATGAACAGTGGTGGAGGACCATTATATATTTGGAGTCAACATGGTATGTTATAATATGTTTGATGAAGAAAGAACCTGCACATCTAAAACCAAATTGTGAGATAGGGTTCCAAGTTTGCAGACAGTTAAGATCTCAAGCTTACCTTCTCCCCATAGACACAACAAAAGTACAACCATTTAACAACCATGGCCTTTGAATAAAAAACAGGGACCAGCACCTCCATAAATAGAAGAGATACACATCTTTGTGACTGATAAGAGTTGATCAGTCTCTGCAAAAATGCTGCCTGGAACAGAGACCCTGGGGTCTGTTGGGAAGGTCCCTTTTCCATGGCTGAAGGGCTCTCCCGCTCAACAGGTGTTACCACAGCTGAAAACTGACCAACAAGTGAAACAAGCTGGTGTGGAAAATAGAAGACCCTGTCTTTGGAAAGCAATAAGATTCTGAGGTGAAAAGAACTCAGAGCAAAGAACACAGGGAATCAATAGGTGAGATGTGCACATGTGAATGCAGGACATTCATTTGCAGATCCAAAATTGAAGCATGAATAATAAGAAAGAGGGAGAGCATCAAAATATAAGCAGCAATTCTTAACAGAACTAAAGAGACACATTGACAGTGATACAATAATAGTAGGAGACTTCGACACCCCATGTGCAATAATGATAGATCAATCTGTCAGAGAAACAACAGCCTTAAATGATAAATTAAAACAGATGTGATTTTGTCTCAGAAAAATAACATGTTTCATTATGACACACCTTTACAATATTTCTTTTCCTATAGCTTTAGTCTGCAAAGACTTTGCTTTTTATGATAACTTTATTACTCTTTTGTTCACATTGCTACATGCATTTATGATACTGAAAATACACCTCAGCCTGCATACATTTCACACCACATCTACTACCAGAGTTCTAGCGCCCTTTCCTACCACCTTGTTCCCTCATTCCTTCCCTCTTCCTTCTTAACCCTGGTAGCCACAGTATTGCAATCTGCGAATTTATGGTGGGTTTCTCTGTTTATTTCTTTACATTACACATACGAATGAAACCATTTTGTATTTCACTTTTTCTTTCTGATATATTTCTTTTAACATTAGCCCCTCCAACTCCATCCATGTTATTGCACATGACACAATTTTGTCCTTTTTTTAGCTGCATAGAATTCTGTTGAGTATCCCACAGCTTCTTTATGCAGTCACTTGTTAATGGATTTTTAGGTTCTTCCCATATTTGAGTATTGTGAATTGTGCTAGTATGAACATAGGAAAGACAACATTTTTCATAATTATACTTTTTTTTTCCTCTGGGGCTATGACTAAAGTGAGATTGCTGGATTTAATGGTAGCTCTATCTTTATTTTTTGATGAATATCCATAATATTTTCCAAAGACCTTACAGTATTTTATGTTCCAACTAACAGTGAAAGAGGGTTCATATTTATCTACACTCCTCTAACATTTTTGTTTTGGTATTTTTTTATACAGGTCATTCTCACTGGTAGAACATATGAGTTTAATAGACATTTACAGAACACTCTAACCAACAACTACAGAACTGATATTTTTTCTTAAGTACTCACAAAACATTCTCAAGAATAGACCATATGTTGAGAAACAAAAAAATGTCAAAAAATATGTGAAGATTGAAATCATACCCTTTTCTTCTCTGATCCCAATGACATAATATTGGAAATCAACACAAAGAGAAAAATGGAAAAATTCAAAATATGTGGAGGTTATATAACATGCTTTTGAGTGACTATTGATTAAAGGAAGAAATCAAAGGAGAAATAAAAGTATTTGTAAAAAATTAATGAAGAATAAACAATTAGAATTTAGGAGATAAAACAAAAATAGTACTAACATGGAAGTTTATAGAAATTCAAAACTACCCCAAAATAAGGGAAATCTTAAATAAATATTCTAGCCCTACCTCTAAAGCATTAAGAAAAAGAGGAAAAATTGATGCCAATATTCAGTAGAAGGAAGGAACCAATAAAATTTAAATAGAGCAAAACTAAGTAAAACAAATCAAAAAGAAAATTCAGAAGATACATGAAACCAAAATCTAGCTCATAGAAAAGATGCACAAAATTGACAAACAATTGGCTAGGCTCACAAAAAACAGAGAATACTCTAATAACTAGAATCACAAATGAAAGAGGAGAACTAACAAAGGTTACCTCGGAAATATAAAACATCATAAGATAATACTATAAGCAGCTATATATCAAGAAATAGGACAACCGAGAGGACATGGACAAATTATTAGAATCATTCAAACTACCACAATTGAAGTAGGAAGACATAGAAAACCTTAACAGACCTATCGCAAGCAAGGAAACTGAAGAGCAAATAAATAAAACTACACAAAATAAAAGTACGAGACCAGATGAATTTGGAGTTTTTCTAACCTTCAGAGGAGACTGAATAACAACTCTTCTCAAAATCTTCCACAAAATTGAGTAACAGGAAACACATTCAAACACTTTTCATGATACCAACATTACACTGATAGCAAAAATAGACAATAACATCAAAAAATTACAAACCAGTATGTCTTATAAACACAAATTCAAAATTCCTTTAAAAACTATTGGCAAAAACAGAACTGAGGTTAGCAAAACGGAATGGGATGGACAGTGGCAAATAGTGGTGGAGCTCACTGGACAAAGGGCAAAAATACTTGGTGATTTGGTGGAAGGCATGGTGTATTGAAATGCATCTAAGAAATGGGGAACTTATACACAGGAAATTATTTTAATGTGTAGAATAATTACTACAATAAAACAATAAATTTAAAAAGTTTTAGCAAAATAAATTCAATAATACACCAAAAGAAACATCCATCATGACCAAGTGGGATTTATTTCAAAAATACAAGGATGGTTCAACATATGCATATCTATTAATGTAATATAGTATATCAACAAAAATAAGGGAAAATCATATAGTCATATCAATAGACCCGGAGAAAGAATTTGACAAGATTCAGCACCCATTTATGACAAAAGCTCATTAAATAAAGCTAGAAGGAGCATTCCTCAACATAACATAAAGCCAGTATATGATAAACCCACAGTCAACATCATACTCAATAGTGAAAACACTTCCACTAAGATCAGGAAAAAAGCAAGGCTGTTCACTATCACCAGTGCTATCTAATATTATACTAGAGGTCCTAGACAGAGCAATTAGGCAAGGGGAAGAAATAAAAGAAATCAAAATTGGAAAAGAAGTAAAACTAGCACTATAGAAGCAGAAAACTTAAAAAAAAATACTAGAATTGATCAGTGAATACATAAAGTGGCATGGTACAGAACTAATATACAAAATATTTTGCAGTTTTATAGGCAGAGTGAGATAAAAAAAAAATAAAGAATACAATACTTACAATCAAAACCAGAAAAATACTATACTTTGGAATAAATTTATCAAAAAAGTTGAAAGACCTGTACAATGAAACCTACAAGGGGGTATCACACTCCCAGATATTGAACTATACTATAAAATTATAAAAATTAAAACAGTATCACATTGGAATAAAAACATATACAAATCATTGTAATAGAATTGAGTTGCCAGAAATAAACTAGCAAATATATAATCAGTTGATTTATGAAAAAGGACCCAAGAACATACAATGAAGGAAGAAGTGTCTTTTTAAAAATGTGTTTGAAAATACTGGATAACCACATGCAGAAAAATGGAAGCAGATCACTCTTTAACACTCTACAAAAAATTATTTCAAAATTGATTAGAGAGTTGGGTATAAGACTGGAAACCATAAAGTTCATAGAAGAAAACATAGGTAATATATTCCATGACATCAACCTTATTGAGGACTTAATTCCATCGGACAGGGAGACAAAAATGAAAATAAAACTTGACTATATCAACTTAAAAAGGGCTTTGGCATTGAAATAAACTATCATCAGAATGAAAAGACATCCTACTGAATGGGAGAAGATACATGCCCATCATACATGTGATAAGGGGTTAATATCCAAAGTATATGAAGAACTCATCAATTAAAAAAATCCAATAAATTGGGCAGAAGCTATAACTAATCATTTCTGCAAAGAATACCTACAGATGGAGAACAAGCACACAAAAATAGCATTTTTTTAATTCAGGAAGGCATATCAAAACAATGAGATATCGAGATATCACCTCACACTTGTGAGGATGTCTATTATCTAAAACTGAAAACAAGTGTTGGAAAGGATGTGGAGAAAAGGGAAGACATTTACAATGTTGGTAGAACTGTAAATTGCTATGATCTGAAAGCAATATGGTGATTGCGCAAGAAAATGAGAATGGAAATTCCATATGATTCCATTTTCTCACTTCAGTGTATTACTAAAAATCACAAAAACTGATTTAAAGAAAGATACGCAAGTTCTGTGTATAACAAAAGCCACAAAAAAAACTAATTCAAATAGATACATGAACCCCATATTTATTGAAGCATTATTTACATTGACCAAGAAAGGGAAACAACCTAAGTGCCCATTGATAACTGAAAATAGAGAAGAGAAAATGCAATGTATAATATATATGTATACACACAATGAAATTCTATACAGTCCTAAAAAGATAGAATCCTAACTTTTGCAAAAACATGGATGGAACTAGAGTGGATTATGCTATATGAAATAAACTTCAGAGAAAGAAAAATACCATATGAGCCCAATCATATGTGGAAAATAAAGAAAGCAAATGAACAGACAAAATAAAAACTAACCCTTGGACACAGATAACAAAACTGAGGTTACCAGAGGGAAAGAGGGTGAGAAGTGGGAGCAAAAGGGAGTGAGGGTCCAATGGACAGTGACAGAAGACTAATAGAATTTGGTGGTGGGCATGGCATGTTATCATATATTTGATGAATATGACCTTGCACATCTAAATTTACATTATTTTGTAAATCAAATTTGTCTCAAAATATATGTAAATCAAATCTGTATTGTTTTGCAAACCATTGTTATCTTAATAAAATTAATCAATTAAAATCTTATAAAATCTAAATAAAACATTCCTTTCAAAATACTCCTTTTCATTGACAATGCACCACATAAGCTAAGAGCTCTGATGAAGATATACAAGGAGATAAACCTGCTAACACAACATCTATTCTGCAGCCTGTGTGGATCAGAGAGTAATTTTGACTTTCAAGTCTTATTACTTCAAAAATAGTTGAAAACTTTCTGAAGAGGATTCATCATTCTAGATACTACTAGGAATATTTTGATTCATCAGAGGAGGTCAATATATCCACAAGAACAGCTGTTTGGAAAAAGTTGATTCCATCCTACATGGATGACCTTGTGAGGTTCAATACTTCAGCAGAAGAAGCAATTGCAAATGTGGTGGAAACAGCACAATAACTAGAAATAGAAATGGAGCCCGAACATGTGACTAAATTACTGGGATCTCATTATCAAACTTGAACAGATGGAGAGTTGCTTCCTATGGATGAACAAAGTGCTTCTCGAGCTGGAACCCAGTGAAGATGCTGTGTACATTGTTGAAATGATAACAAAGCATTTAAAATTTTACTAAACTTAATTGATAAAGTAGTGGTTGGGTTTGAAGCCTGACTCCAATTTTGAAAGGAGTTCTACTATGGTTAAATGCTATCAAACAACACTGCATGCTGCAGAGAAATATGAGGAGTCAATAGATGTAAAAATTTCATTGTTATCTATTTTAAGAAATTGCTATTCCAACCTTTAACACTCACCATCCTGATCAATCAACAGTCATAAACAGTGAGTAAAGAGGCTCCATCACCAGAAGAAATATGTCTGGTGTTAAGCCTCAGAAGATGGTTATGATTTTTAGCAATAAAGTATCTTTTTATTAAGGTATATATATTATTTTTAAAAAACAATTCTATAGCACATTTAATAGACTACAGTGTACTGTAAGCATAACTTACCTACCCTGGCAAACCAGAAAATTTGTGGGACTTATTTTATTGCAATATTCACTGATTGTGATATTCTGAAACTAAACCCACAATATCTCCAAGGCATCCCTGTAAAACCTGAATTATATGTGGAAATAAATTAATTCCTCTGCCCACATACAGATTCATTGGCAAAGGATGGGAAATTTGACTCAAAGTGATTGAACACAACTTCTACCCAATCATTGACCAATAAGTCATGCAGAAACAGGATAGACTACTAGAAGCTAGGCTTATTGGAAAAATTTAGAGAACAGTGAGATTACCAGCCGCATGCCATGGAGGAGATAAATTGCTAAACACATTTTTAAAACATGTCTTCAAAAATACCATTTTCAGGGAGAAAAATATCATAATCCAAAACTGCTATAAATATTTAAAGAATGATAATGAAACTGACAACAAACAGTAGAATAATCATAATGTAAATTACTAGAGGAATGTAGCAACAGATTCAGGATGGAAAAGATAGTCAGTTACCCTGAAGATAGATTGAGAGAAATACAATTTGAAGAAAAATTAACCGATCCATAGAAATCTGTGAGACAACATAAAGCAATCTAAGACATTCATAGCAGGAGTCCCAGAAGAAAAGGAGAGCAAGATGATAGACAAAAATACTGAACATATAAGAGAAATAGTGAAATTTCTCCAAATTTAATGAAAATTATAGATCTAAGAAGCTCAATAAATTCTAAGTAAGGTAAAGTCAAAGAGATCCACAAGTACACATAGCATAGGCAAATTTCTGAAGGTCAAACACAGAAAAGAAAAAAAGAAAAAGAATGAAACATAATAATAAAAAAAAATTTTTTAAGTAAGAAAAAGAATGAAACATCATACACAAAAAAAGAATCAATAGTAACAATTGACTTCTCATTAGAAACAATGCAGACCATAATGCAATAGAATGACATATTCAAAGCACTGGAATAAAATTAGAATTATCAAAACTGATAGTGACATAAAGACACTCACATGTTGTTTTATATTTGATGAATGAACCTACATATATGGGCTTATATTATTTTGTAAATCAAAGTTAACTCAATAAATAATTAAAAATAAATAAAGACACTCTCGGATAAATAACAACTGAGGGAAAGTGCAACTAGCTAACCAGCCTTGCCAGAAAAATTAAGTGAAGTACTTCAGTAGGAAAGGAACAATGAAAAAGAATGCAGATAATAACTAAAGTTCACAGAAAGAATTATTAAAAAATAGAGAAATATAGAAGTCCCTATAATATTTTTGTTCATTTCTCTTTTAACTTCTATTTTAAATATCTTAGTAGTAACTAAAGCAATAGCTTTGACATTATATTAATGGGTTTATAACATATGCAAATGAAAATAACAAAGAGAAAGATGTGTATTTGATATAGTTATCTAGATCTCACCTAACAATATGTTCCAAAAAATTTCAAAATACACATTTTTCTAAGACATGTGGAATTTTTTTCAATATAGACCATATTTTAGACCATGAAAAGTCTTAATAAATTTAAAAGGATATGTGCTCTGAACACAATAACATTAAATCAGAAATCAACACTAGAAATATGGGATACAGCTCCAAGATGGACGACTGATAAGATTCTAAATCGCCTCCTTCCCCACAGAACAATCAAACAAACACCTATTTAGCAACTATAATCTTTGAAAAGGGACCAACATCTCCACAAAGACACATGCTCCATTAAAGTTAAGAGAAGCTGATCTGTCCCAGAATGACCAGACCACCCTGCTCATAGACTCCACATCATGGGGAGAGATAAGGAAAACCAACACTCTACCAGAGCTAAAGGATTTTCTCCCAAAGTGAAGCGGGGGAGGGTGAGCTGAGACACACTGATGAGACACTGGGTCCATCCAGCAAGAATTCATGGAGAGTGCCATTTGGTCAGGATCACACAGCAAGTTTATTAAAAGCAGAAACAGTAAGTTCAAGCTCCCTGCGGGTTGGAAAGTTACATCAAGGTAATGCGCAAGTGTGTGTGTAACCACACGTGCTGCCCACATCTCCCACAAGCAAGATGTATTTTTGTGTGTGTATGTATATATATATATATATATATATATATATATATATATATATGTGTGTATGAGGGGTGGGGGTTTCTACTTTTGTGGGTGTGTTCAGGTTACCTGAAGTAAAAACAATGCAAGTGACTAAGAGTGTGTCCTGGACTCAAGTTGCTAAGGTGGGGTCCTTGCTCTTTGGAGTCCTTGCTCTTAGAAGTCTCAGGTTTTGCCAGTAATTAATTTTCTGCTCATATATCTGCATAATGTCCTATAGATTTTAAGCTATGTTGTCCCCTCCATCAGAAGGAACACTTCCATATCTGGGAGCTGGCTGCCAGTCTCTGAGCCGGGAAACTGCATGGAATGGTAAGAGGGCTAGCCTTCTTGTGAATAGAAATGCTATCTCATGGTGCTGGTATTGGAGGCTGCCATAAAGCTCCCCTAGAAAAAGCTCCCGCCCTCTATGCGATTAGCACACTGGTGCAGAAATGTTATTTACTAATGCCTTTCCCAAAGCAGCATCATGCATATAGTTGACAGCTTCCTGGCAAGGAGCATTCCATTCTACCTCTCTAAGGGGAAATAATTGGAAGGGCTCCATCAAAATAGCAGCTCCCACAGTCCTGCTGCAGCAACTAATGAGCTTCCTATCTGCTTGGTACTCCTGAAATTCCAAACTGAGGCCTCAGGGCTTGTTTACAACAACCTGCTGGAACTGCCACTCCTCTGGAGAACTGAAGGAACTCCACAAGAAGTCCCTGCTCTAAGAACAGTTCTCAGCTTCTGTAGGCTGTGTTGGGATTGTGTTCTGCTTGCAGACTTGTCCCACAACTCATGGGTCTCCCTCCTTTGGCTTTGTTGTTCATGCCGGTGACTGTGGGGAAAACCTCTACATTCACTATGCCAAATTCAACCTTGTAGACTGGACTCTTGGACCGCAAAACAGGGCTTACCTAGGAGTTTGAACAAATCCAGTGTTGAGAGCACACACAAGGAATTACAGATTTCCAGGCCAACACTGAGGTTTATCCTGTGCAATTTGACACCCAAACACAAGGCCTTTACATTGAAAAGCCTAACCTACAGAAATAAGAAAACTTGCAAATAAAAAAATCTAACCTTACAACCAGAAAAAGAACACTTGAAGCCAAAACTCAGTAAAATGATGGAAATTTTAAAAATGAGCAAAAATAAATGACATAGAAATCAAAAAGGCAATTCAGAAGATCAATGAAACCCAAGTTGGTTCTTTGAAAAAAATAAACAAAATGAAAAAACTGTTGCTAGACTCACTAAGAAAAAGAGAGAAAACTTTCATGCCTATACTCAGAAATGAAAGACAAGAAGTTACAAGAGATCCATTAGAAATACAAAAACATCGTAAAAGACTACTATTAAAAGCTATATGTCAATAAATAGGACAACTTCCAGGAAATGGACAGATTTTTAGAAACATACAGCTTAGAATATTGAATCAGAAAGAAATGTAAAACCTGAATAGGAGTATAAGCAAGGAAAGTGAAGATATAATATTAAAATTTCCTGCAAAATAAAATCCCAAGACAAGATGATTTTATTAGTGAGTTTCACCACCCTTCAGAGAAAAATTAATGCCTATTGCAGTTTCCAAAAAAATTGAGGAACAGTGAACACTTGCAAATATTTTCTGAGTTCAACATCACACTGATTCCAAAATCAGATAAGGACATTACCAAGAAATAAAATTACAGACTAATATCTCTGGTGAATATAGATGCAAAAAATTCACAATAAAATATTAACAAATCAAATCCAACTGTACAGCAAAAGGATCATCTGTAATTACCAAATGGAATTTATCCCAAGAATACAAGGAAGGTTCAACAAATGCAAAATTATTAATGTAATACACCACGTGAAAAAAGCAGGAAGAAAAATAGTTTGATCATATCGATAGATACAGAGAAAGCTTTTGACAAGATTCAGCACCTATTTATTATTAAAATTCTACATAAAACTGGGATTTCAGTAACATACCTCAAAATAATAAAGACCATATATGATAAACCCATAGTCAACATCATTCTCAATAGTAAAAAACTGAAAATGTTTCCTCTAAATAAAGATCAAGACATGCTATCCACTCTTACCCACTACTCTTTAATACTGTATTGGAGATCTTATCCAGACCAAGAAGAAGAAAAAAAAGGGATCCAAATTGGAAAAAGGAAATAAAACTATTACTATTTACAGATATGATAATATATGTAGAAAATTCTAAAAACTCCATAAAAACTACTAAAATTAATCAATGAATACAATAAAATGGAAGGGCAAAATTAATATAAAAAATCTTGTATGATTTTTATATGCAAACAATACAACAGAAGAAAGCAAAATCAAAAATCTATCCCATATACAACAGAAACTAAAATAAGTGAACACCTTGGATTACACATAACAAAAGAGGTGAAAGACTTGTATACTGAAAACTATAAAACTTTGTTAAAAGAAATAGAGGAAAATATAGATAGATGAAAAGAGATCCCATGCTCAAAGCTGGGAAGAATTAACTTAGTTAAAATGGCCATCCTACCTAAAGCAATATACATGTATAATGCAATTTCCATTAAAATCTCTCTGGCAGTTTAAAGAAAATAGAACAAAACATTTTGAAATTTGTATGGAATAACAAAATACCCTAAATACCAAAGCCATCATGAGAAAAAAAGAACAAAAGTGGAGCTGTCACATTCCCAGATCTTGAGCTATATACTACAAAGCTTTAGTGATCAAAAAGGTAAGGTAGTGGAGTAAAAAACAGGA
This sequence comes from Solenodon paradoxus, assembly GCA_004363575.1. Classification (NCBI taxonomy): domain Eukaryota; kingdom Metazoa; phylum Chordata; class Mammalia; order Eulipotyphla; family Solenodontidae; genus Solenodon; species Solenodon paradoxus. The sequence goes on from RJWH01004672.1 coordinate 30,675, forward strand.
ACACAGATCAGTGGAAATCACCAGAAACACCATAAATAGATTCAAGTGTCAGTTAATTTACAACAAAGGAGCCAAGGACATATGATGGCGATAGGAAAGACTTTCAAATAAATGATGCTGGGAAAAACTGATCAGGCACATGCAAAAGAAATATAAATCACCACACACTAAAACTAATTCAAAATGAATTAGAGACTAGACCTAAGACTGGAAACCATAAAATACTTAAAAGATAAGATAGGTAAGTCATTCCATGACATTGGTCTTTAGTCTTTCGGAACTAAACTCAAGTATCAAGGGCAACACAAACAAAACAAAATGGAACAAATTGAACTATATCATACTAAAAAGCTCTGCACAGTGAAAGAAACCATCACCATAGCAAAATACAACCTACTGACAGGGAGGAGATTTTTGCACAGCATACATCTAACAAGAGCTTAGCATCCAAAATATATAAAGAATTCATAGAACTCAGCAACAGAAAAACAAATAAAAAGTGGGCAGAAGAAATAGACATTTATCCAAAGAAGACATACAGATGGACAACAGGCATATGAAAAGTAGTTCTTTCTCACTTGTTATTAGGAAAATGCAAATCAAAACAACAATGTGCTATCACCTTACACCTGTGAAATTGGCTATTATCCAAAAATCCAGAAACAAACGATAGTTGGCAAGAATAAGGAGAAAAGGGGATCCTTTTCCACAATTGATGGGAGTATAAGTTAATGCAACCTTTATGGAAATCAGTATGGAGATGCCTCAAAAACTGAGAATAGAAATCCCATATAATCCTGTCATCCCACTTTTGGATATTTACCCAAAAAACAGAAATAAATTAATTCACAGAGATATATGCAGTCCCATGCTTATCGCAGTGTTATTTACAATAGCCAAGAATTGGAAATTACCTACAGGTCCATCATCAGATAAATAGATAGAGAACATGTGGTACATATACACAATGGAATGCTACACAGCCTTAAGAAAAATTAAATCCTATAATTTGCAACAATATGGACAGAGTAGAGCAGATTATGTTAAGTGAAGTGAGTCAGAAGTAGGAAAACAAATACTGGGTGATGTCACTCAGATGTGGAATATGTAGAAGCAAAACAAAAGATAGAACAAAAACCGACCTTTAGGTATTATCAATAGAACTGATGTTACCAATGGGGAACGGGGTGTAGAGGGAGCTAGTGTGGTGGCATCCACTGGACAGTTGTGAAGGGTTTTGGGTAATTTAGTGGTAGTCAGAGGGTGTTATTATATATTTGAGGAATAGTGAACCTGCACATATGGGTTTATACTGTTTTCTCAATCAAAGTTACCTCAATAAGTATTAAATTTAAAAGAGAAAGAATATGGAAAATTCCTTGCATATTTGAAAAAAAATTCAAATCAATTACCCCCATTAAAATGGGCAAAAGACTTAAATAGGTATTTATCCAAAGAAGATAACCAATGAGTACATGGAAAAGTTCTCAACATAATTAATAATAGGGAATGTAAATCCAAACTACAGTGATATATTATGTCATACCCATGTTAGTTACTATCAAAACTTTAAAAAAAAAACAAAAACAAGTTTTAGCAACGATGTGGAGAAACTGTATACCTTCTGAGCTCTGGTTAGGAATGTTATATGGTGCAGCTCATATGGAAAACAGCATGGATTTTCTAAAAGGTTTTAATATATATGTATTATATGTTTCATAAATTGCATTTCTGGGTCTACACAAAAAAAAAGCAAGGGTTTCTAAAAGATATTTGTGCACCCACATTCACATCAGCATTATTTACAAAAGCCAGAATATGGAAACAATCCAAATGTCCATTGATGGATGAATAGATTAATAAATTGATGTGTATACATGCAATTAAATACTATTTAGCATAAAGAGAAATGACATATTGATATATGCAACAAGGAAGAACCTCAAAATTATAATACATGAAAGAAGCCAGACACAAAAGATAACATATTATGTGATGCAATTTATATTAAATGTCTATAAAAGCAAATTCTGGAGATAGAAAACAAATATTTGCCTTCAACTGGAGGTGGAAGTTCATTAGTTGTAGACAAGCAGTAAATTTTTGGAGGCAATGGGAATGTTAAAAAACTAAATTGCAGTGATAGACACACACACACCTTATTAACTTTACTAAAATTTTTGAATTGTGGGGAACAATAAGGGAAAAGCTTAGTTTAGATAATTGCCTTTGCCAATGAAACAGAAACCTTGGTACCTGAAATGCCAGGTGCCCGCCAGCAAGGAAAACCTTGGCTGGAGGGGTTTCTGGTGACCTGCTGAGATCTAGGAAGAAGTTAAAGGTCAAATAGAGAGCTAAGACCTTTTGGGTGTGATCTCTGCTATGTAAACAATGATTGTAAACAACTTCTTTGGGTAATGACAATAAATACGCAAGGAGTCAGATGCTCAGGGTGACAGCTCTCAGAAAGCTGATCACCTCTTTACCCTGCTTTCACTCTTAGTTTCTTGTCTTTCTCAATCTTTCACAGCCCCCTTCCTCCAGCTCTGTTCCTAGGACTTGAGCCCAGCACTGAATTATATATTTATAATGTGAGATTTTTATGGCACGTGAATTATTCCTCAATGTTGTCCTTTTTAAAACTCATCTAGAAAAAACTTAACTAAATTTTCGAATAGAAAACTTAGCAGAAATATCACAAGCAAAGAAATTGAAAATGTAATCAAAAGTCTCCCCCAAATAAAAGTCCTGGACAGATGTCTTTACTAGTGAGATTTATCAAACTTTCAGAAAAAAATTATTACTTATTCTTCTCAAATTCTTCCAAAAAACTGAAGAACAGGGAATGCCTCCAAACACTTTCTATGAGGCCAATATTATAGTGATACCAAAACCTGAAAAAGATGTCACCAAGAAAGAAAATTACAGACCAATATCTCTAATAAACATAGATGCAAAAATCTTCAACAAAATATTAGTGAACTAATCCAAAAATACATCAAAAATATCAGCCATCATAACCAAATGGAATTTGTCTCACTGATGCAAGGATGGTTCAACATATGCAAATCTATTAATGTAATAACCACATCAAGAGCAAGAGAAAAATCATATAATCATATAAATAAATGCAGAGAAAACTGACAATATTTATCACCAACTCATGATTAAAAAACTTTACATAAAATTGGGATAGAAGGAACATACTTCAACATTATACAGGCCATATATGATAAACCCACAGCCAACATCATACTCAATGGTGAAAAACTGAAAGTGGACTGTTCACTCTCACCACTGCTATTTAACATCATACTTCAGTATGCTCCTAGCTAAAGCAATTAGGCAAGAAGAAGGAATAAAAAGAATCCAAATTGCAAATGAAGAAATAAAACTATCACTATTTGCAGATGACATAACAGTATATGTGAAAACCCTAAAAATTCTATCCAAAACTACTAGAATGAATTAATGAATAAAGTCACAAACTACAATATCAATACACAAAATTTATTGCATTTTTATACACAAGCAATATTATATAAGAGAAATAAATAAAAAACTAATTAATTTACAATGGAAGCAAAAAGAATTAAATACATTGGAATATATTTAACAAAACTTCTTAAAGGAAATAAGAGAAAGATGCAAAGAGATGGAAAGATATCCTGTTCTCATGGCTGGGAAGAATTTACATGGTTAAAATGGCCACCTTACCTAAAGCACTATAGAGACTTAATGCACTCCCCATCAAAATTGCACTTGCATTTTTCAAAGAAATAGAACAAAAATGTTTTAATTTGTATGGAATAAGAAAAGACCCCAAATAGCCAAAGCAATCATGAGAAAAAAAGAGAAAAAATGGAGGTATCATACTCCCAGATCTTGAGCTATAATACAAAGCTATAATGATCAAAACTGTATGGTACTGGAATAAAAACACACAGGACAGTGGAATAGAACTGAATCACCAGACACACTCATATATGGGTAGATAAATTATCACAAAGGAATTAAGATCATACAATGAAGAAATGAAAGTTCATTAAAAATGGTTTTGGAATGGCTGGGCTGTTACATGCAAAAGAGTGAATCTAGACCATTCTAGCACCACACACACAAATTAATTCAAAATGAAATAATACTGGAAACCACAAAATACTTACAAGATAACATAGCCAAGTCATTCCATGACATCAGTCTTAGAGAGGTCTCTGGGGAATCCAACCACAAGGGAAACAAAAGCATAATCAAATGAGATTACAACAATCTAAAATGCTTCTGCACAGCAAAAGAGCCCGTCACCAAAACAAAAAGACAACCTGCTGACTGGAAGAAGATATTTGCATTTCATATATCTGATAAGAGCTTAATATTCAAAATATACAAAGAACTCATAAAACTCAACAGAGAAACAAACAACCCAATCAAAAAATGAGCAGAAGAACTAGATAGACACTTCTGCAAAGAAGACATGCAGATGGTCAATAGGCATATGAAAAGGAGTTCTTCCTCACTTGTTATAAAAAATGGAAATCAGTAACAATGAGATATCACCTTAGACCTGTGAGATTAACTATTATTTAAAAGTCTGAAACTACAAATGCTGGCAAAGATGCAGAGAAAAGGAAACAATTCTAAACTCCTAGTGGGAGTGAAAATTGATGCAACCCATTTAAGGAAAGAGAGTCCTCAAAAAATTGACAACGTAAATCTCATGATTCCACTATCCCACTTTTTAGTATTCTCCCAAATGACACAAAAGCACTAATTTGTAGAAATACATGCACCCCATGTTTACTGCAGCATTATTTACAGTAGCCAAGAATTGGTAACTATTTAAGTGCCCACCGTCAAGTTAATGGATAAAGAAAATGTGTATATACATCATGGAATACTATACAGCCATATATAAAGATAAAATTCTGTTATTTCAGACAACATGGATGGAATTAGAGCAGATTATACTAAGTGAAATAAGTCAAAGGAAAAAAGATACATACTGGATGATCTCACTCATATGTGGATTATAAAGAAATAAAGGAAAGGATCAGAATAAAGAAAAACTATTTCTTAGACATTTGCAAAAGAACTGAGGTTACCAGCAGGAAATGGGGTGGTGTGGGAATAAGTAGTGGTGGGGCACAATGGATTATGGTAAAGAACTTTTGGTTATTTGGTGGTGGTTGTTTGGCACATATTTGGGGAATGGGGAACCTGCACATATGGCTTTATATTATTTTGTGAATTAAGGATACATAAATATTTTTAAAGACTAATAAAATCAGATATACTAGCTCCATCCATTAGCAGTTCCTTCATTTATAAATTGAGGAAAAGTACACCTAAGACCTCCAAAATGTGAACATATTTATTTAAAAGGTTGTCTTGTTTAGGGTATTTTTTTATTGTAAGGAACAGAAATCTAGTCAAGCTAGTTCAAGAATCAGAGATTTAAAGGCAGGAAGTTAAGTACAGTTAGAGTTCATTAAGCATGTGGCTGACAGAAAATTATCAATGAAGCACAGACTCTAGAGCTTTGCCATTAATATGACTCATCTATACTACACGTCCTCTCTGCACATTTCCCCCAGGCTCGTTGCTCAGCTTAGAATTTCAACTGTCACTTGATTATTCTATAATGTCCCATTCCACCAGCATCCTGGTCGACTGCACTGGTGGCTCAACTAATTGGCAATTCCCTCTAGATCCCTTAGTTCACATTCTAAAAGGAGCAGTCTGATTGGCCCACCTCATTTTCTTAAGCTGGGCCATAAAGCTCATAGGTTGTGAGGTTGGCTTTGGATTGGATACAATCAGCTGTGTCTGCAGTAGAGGGTACATATATTGTTAGGTCTCACTGCACCATTCAGCAGAAGCTCTAAGTAGAACAGAGTCTCTCAGAAAAGGGTGTAAGAATTGCAGACAATAAGTGGTATTTCTGATGCATGTGTACAGCAGCGACTGGCAAACAGTAGGTGTTCAACAAATGGCAGGATTGCTAACAGTAACTGTCATCTCTTACAAGAACGGTTCCTAAAACTCTCAATCTTCCCAAACTTTTCCCCCCAGAATAGAATCCCTAGTGCCAGAATCTTTCAATTAAGAAATTAATGAAATTCTTCCCTTCAGGGCAGATTTTTAAGTCCTCCTAGATATAAAGCTCTGCTCTGGGCAGTGGGAAGAGATGTACACAAATGAATCAGGACCTTCATCATGGCCTCAAGGAGTTCCCAGGCTAGTTCAAGGGAAAAGGCAAACTAATTCATGAAAAAGCCACAGACAGGGAGCTCTGGGAGCTCACAGTAGAACAAAAATTATTGTTTACCCTTATGTATGCCTATCTCTTGGATACTTCCTCTTAGATATCCCAAAGGCATCTTGAACTAAACATATTTAAAATTGATCTCATCTACTCCCTTCCAGACCTGTCCTCCGATTTCCTGTCTTAGTGAAGCAAGTTCATCCAACCCAGTTGTCCAAGCTTGAAACCTAAGCTGCATCTGCTAACAATGTCAGCTGTTATATTTGCTAAAGTTGTCCCTGAATCTTTGGTGTGTGCTTGTCTTGCCCCAAAGGTCAGAACTAATAATAAACCATACTCAGCAATACTCATGCTGCAGGACAGAGAAATTAAAGCCAGCCTGGAGACAGATAAGACCCAGAGTTCACTAGGGTTGATTTCAGATTTGGCCTCTGGTGTCAATGGGTACAATCCTTTTCAGGAACACGGATCAACAAAAGCCTAAAATATGTTCATGATAATTTCCCAATAATACTGCTCCAATCAATATTCACCCTATCCCACTCTCAAAAAAGAAAGTTCTAAGCATAAAACTTCCTCTCAGGGTATTTTTTGATGGTCAAACAGGAAAGTTGTCTTAATAACTAACAAGAGGGGAAGAGTTAACTGAATTGTGGCACAGCTGTCTAATGGAACATTCTACAACCATTACCGAGGATGACAGCTGTGGGGATTCTATAGCAACAGGGAAAATTTATTTTGCTGTAACTAAGGATACCAGCGTATGTGTACACTTTGATTTCAACAACGTAAAACCTGTGTGAACTCAGAGTCCGTTGTTCGACGTTTAAATTTTCTTTATTAAAAAAGGGCTAAATTGTTCTTTATGTAAACTATGAACATCTCAACTTTTTTTTTCCTTTCCTTCATTCATTCAACCGTCTTAATTACGTGACTTTTCGTACCAGGCCCTCCTTTAGGTGCTGGAGATTCAAAGTTTAATCACTCACCATCTTTTTTCTCTGGGAGGTCGAAACAGAAAAGGAAACAGATAAAAAAATAAAAGCTTTCAACGCTATATGGGACAATTTGTGTGGGTCCACGTGCAGGCACGGTCACCCCCTGGCGGCCACCCGACTACTTGCTCTTGGGTGGCTGCAAACTGAGCGGCAGCGCTTTCATCCTCTGGGGGTCCAGCGCCAGCCTAGTTCTCAGGGCGTCCAAGACTGCCAACCACACCCGCCGCCCCCGACCCCGCGCCTTCCCTTCAGCGCCTCTCCACCTTCTAGAAGGCCCAACAGCCCGGGCTCTGCCCAGACTCATCCCACGCAGCAACACTATCCGCGGCTCCACCCTCCGCTAAAGCCTCGCTTCCGCCGGCATCTGCAAGATTACATCATCCTCACTGGTTCTGGTTGCTCCCCTACGATTGGCCTGTGAACGCGCTTCTGTCTCAAGTGGGGCGGAGCTTAGAGGTCTGGCGTTTTTCCCGTTTTTCCCCTTTTTCCCCAGCTATTTTTTTTTATTTCAGAAAGAAACATCTTTACTTTTTATCTTTATTTGTTCACACTGGTTGCTTCTCCCTCCTCGCGCCTTGAACCCAGGTTACGTGGCTTGCTCCCTCGGAGATGACTGACCTAACTGCTGCTCCACCAGGGCGCGCATTTCCCCTGCTTCAAACAATGGTGACACCCTACTAATGAGAGAAATGAAGGCAAATTCGTGGTTCTGGTAAACATTGGGATCCAAAAAAGCTCTGAACCCCAAAGCTCACCTCTGAGCTTTGCTTACTCCTGAGATGGACACTACTCCTTGCAGATCTTTTTCCTCCCTCCTTCAAGCGTGGGAATCGAAGCCCTGGTCGGTGGGCGTTGCACTTGTCCCTAGAAACCCCAACCACTCTTGCGTGTGCACGTATTCCAGGAGCCGGGCTAGCTGGAGGCTGCTACTATTCAGCCTGAGGGGTTGGGCACATGTGGTTATGAAGCGTAATTGAAGTGAAAGAGAATATTTCAGCCCACTTATTAACACTATTCAAAGTAAGATCTTTGCATATAAGTGGAAGTTTGCTTGACCAAACTTTCCTCAGGTTCCCCTGATTTATCTCCTCAAAAAGGCCCATCCATGTACTTCCTTGCAGAATCCTTTTACCAAGAATCCTGCTAAATTAATTAGGCAAGAATTTCCCACCCATAATATCTGATCAAATGCCTCAACCTCACTCTCCCACTGGTGCTATCTGATCACCCTGACCTGACTTCAGCAAGTATCCTGTTAGATGGGGTCAGTCAGAATTCTCTCAATGACTCTTCTGAGTAATTTGTCACCCACCAATGCCACCCCACCTCAACTTGCTCCTTATCTCCACTTGTTCTGGTAGAATCTCTGTACCAGAATCTCTCTTCCTTTACTGAAATAGTTTGTTGAATAAATGATCTTCACTTCTTTAACTTCTTCCAAGCTCTAGTTCTTGGTGCCACAATTTAGATCTGTATTAGTACCACCATCAGACCCTCAGATGAAACAATCAGTCTTCTGAAGCACCCACCAAGACTTTGGTCTTCAGTTGCCTTGCTCTTGCTCTTCGGTATTGGATGATGAGTTGAACTCCAAAATCCAGTGTTCCAAATAAAATTATATTGAAGCACAGCAAGGCTAAATTTTTATTCTTATGATTCTGAGTATACTCTAGAAGCCAGGTTAAAATCTCAGCTAAGAAGAAGCTGCTTATAATCCTAGGTTTTTCTGTTCGAAAGAAGCGGGGTTAGAGTCCTTGGTGAACAGAAGTGCGGTTAAAGTCCTAGGCTTTCCTGTTTATCAGGAGCTAGTCTCTGTAAGGAACAGAGCCTGGATTAGAGTCTCAAGTTTTTCTGCTCATAAGAGTAAAGGTACCATTTGTCAAAAACATGGGAGCTTCTCAATCAACTAAAGCCTCTCTTTCTCAAACCCCTGCTGAATATATGCTTCACCACTACAACCCTAATACTTGACGCTTCTATTCACATTGGGAACATTTTACTGAGAACTCTTCTGAAACACAATGGTCCCTCTGGGGCTTCTGGGATATGCCCAAATTAGTCTACTGATTGGAATCTTAAAGCAAAAAGGAAGAAGTATTTCAAATGCATAATGGCCGGCTTTTTTTTCTTGACGTTGACAAGTGGCCAAACAATTAAAACCTCAGTTATCTAAGTCCTTAATGTCTTCAGAAAATAAAGCTGACCCAGTAAGCAATCTGGAACCTTCCACAACACCCTCAGACCCATGTCAGCTCTTCTTTATATCTTTTTCTCCCATAATGTCCCCCAATAATACCACCCCCAACCCCTCAACTCCCTGTAAATGTAAGGTCCCTGCACCTGCTCTCTTGTAGATGAAGCCCAGTGTGCAGCCAGTAGCTCTTCTCAAGGGAGGTCAAAAAAAGAGATAACATTTAAACCTTGGACTCAGTCTAAACTATATGCCCTCATTAAGGACTTTGATGGGCCCCAAAAGGAAAAGGACAGGTGAATAAGATTATTCTGAGAGCATACTTTCCAATATTCTCCAATTTATATCAACTTATCCACCTATTGGTTGGCTCTGGAGATGAAAAGCCAAATGGAACACCATTCCTGAAGACCTTCAAGGGTCTCTTAACTACCTTCAATTTTCACTGGAAACTGAGGAGAGAGAAAAAAATCTCTCTAAGATTCATCCATCATTTTACCTCATGACTTGCTTTTGCCACAACTCATTATTTCTATGGGACTCCTTAAAGCTCAACACAAACTCATTCTCAATTCTACCACTCTCGTAAACCTGTTAGGAAGGTATCTTCACATGAATTGGTGTGTAGCAAATCGTTGTTCCCCCAAAAGACTCTTCCTTATCGCATCCATGTCCCTAATTGCTTTGTCCCACTTCCCTGAGTTGTGTTCCCCACTGCAAACTTGCTACCTAATCCTACACAATCCTACCTACCGTCCCTTCCAGCACCCAATATTTCATAATCATCTATCTGTGTTTCACATTTTTTAGTATTTTCCTTCATAAGGAATCCCAATACTCACTTGCCTTTAATCATTTGGGCTATTTCCATTTGAGTGTTATCATTAATAATGCTTCCATGAATATTCGAGAGTAAATCTGGACTATGTTTTTAATTCTTTTATGCAAGCACCTAGAAGTATAATTGCTAAGTTATGTGATAACTCTATGTATAACTTTTTTAGGAACTGCCAAACTAATTTTCAAAGTTGTTGTGGTTCTACTTTTTAAAGAATCAGATCCACGAATGTTGTACGTCAATTTTGTACTTTTCACCTTACAAACAGCAGCAGATTTAACATTTTATGGAAGGGGTAAGGACATTTAAAAAACTATATGATTAGGCATGCCCTGGTGGAGTAGTGGTTAGGTCAATCTCCTCCAAAGGAGCACATGCAACATACCCATGATTTTCAGTCCCAGGTCCGGGGAATAAGGGTGGGGAGACAACCAGTGTGAACAGCAGAATAAAAATAAAATGCTTCTCTATTCTCTTCCTGCCTGCCTACCTAGTTGAACCTTTCCTTTAAAAAGCATAGAATTAAGATCGGGGCATCAGGTCTTAGCAAGGAAGAAACTCTTCCCATGTTTTCTCTAGATTGATGTGAAGACACAATGGGAGCATTAGTAATGAAAAAGGCAGTGTGAAGGGGATGCTTAAAGAAGTCTCTTTGGAAGAACTGCTAGGCTGAGTACAGTTGAGCAGGAAGCTCAAAGAACAGAATTAATTTAGGAGACAGACAAGGGAAGTTGTGATATTTCAGCAGTGTACTTGCTGTATGTATGATGTGCAAGGTGTGGATCTGTAATGACTAAATGAATAAATCTCATTAACTTCCTCTCTTTTGTGTCAAAAGGTTTAGTGGTAAAATGGCACCTTTATAAAAAGAAGTATAACAGATAATATTTTTAATAAGAATAGAAATATCCCTTTGGTTGGCAGTGAGAATAGATCAATATAAATACTTTTATAGCACTGAAAACCTAATATCATGGAATATATTCTCATATAAAAAGCTTGAGTGATCCTTCTAGAAAGGATGGCATAATTGTAACAGATTACTTATACTTATAATATTACAAATAAAGCATTTAAAACAATATTTATTAATATGGAATTTATGAAATTTACATAACAGAATAAATCCTTTTATTTAATTGAAGGAATATTGCATTTTAACATTAAGTAGGTTTGAAGTATACATGATAGAAAATTTGCATTTGTATATAGTACAGTAAGCCTAACATTTTCTCTCCCTTCACTTTTAATCCGTTTACTCCATTTCCAGCATCCCTCCCCCATCTTTTCCTACACCCTCTGATTTAATTTTTAATCCCACAAAAGTCTATTATTGTTTAGATTAGTTCTATTTTTTAAGTCTATTATTGTTTAATTTAGATCATTCATTCTGTTTCTATTTCTATACACCTCATATGAGAGATATGATACGATGTGTGTTTTTCTCCTTGTGGCTTATCTTGTCAAGTGTAAGTATATCCATGTTGCCACAAATAGCAGGATTTCTCCCTTTTGATAGCTACATACTGTTTCATTGTGTATGTATACCATTCATCTGTTGATGGGCATTCAGGTATTTTCCACTCATGGCTATTGCAAACAAGGCTGCAATGAACATTGTGGGGCATATATGTCTACAAATAAGTATTGGTTTTGTATAAAGTAAACACCCAGTAGAAGAATAACTGGATCATATGAAATTTCTATTCTCAGTTGTTTTAAGACTTTCCATACTGCTTTCCAAAATCGTTGTACCATTTTACACTCCCACCAACAATGAATAAGAGTTGCCTTTTCTCCACATCTTCTCCAGCACTTTGGTTTTTTTCCATTATAGCCAGTCTCACAGGTGTGAAATGATATCTCATTGCTGTTTTGATCTGCATTTCCCTAATGACAAGAGTAGAACATCTTTTCTTGTACCTGTTGGCCATTTGTATGTCTTTCTTGGAGAAGTATCTATTAAGGTCATCTGCCCATTTTAAATTGGATTGCGTATTTTTTGTCGTCCAACTTTATGAGTTATTTATATATTTTGGATAGCAACCCCTTTTCAGAGATCTGATGGACAAGTATCTTTTCCCATTCAGTTGAATGTCTTTGCTTTGATGTGACTTTCGTTTGCTATGCAGAATCATTTTAGTTTAATGTAACCCCATTTGTTTATTTTGGATTTTATTTCCCTTGCTTTTGAAGTTGAATTTCCAAAAACTTCTCTCAAGTCAATGTCCAGTAGTGTTTTATCTATGTTTTCTTCTATGTGGATTATGATTTTCAGTCTCAAATGTAAATCTTTAAGCCATTTTGAGTTAATATTTGTGTATGGTGCTAAATAGTAGTCCAGTTTCAATCTTTTGCATGTGGCTTTCTAGCAGCATCAATTATTGAAGAGACTATCCTTGTCTCATTGTAAACTTTCGCCTCCTTTGTCAAAAATTAGAAGTCCATATACATGTGTGATTATTTCTGGGCTTTCAATTATGTTCCATTGATCTGTATTTCTATTTGATTCCAATACTATGCAATTTTGATTACTATTGCTGTGTACTAGAGTTTTCAGTCAGGGAGCATGACTCTTCCATTTTTTTTCTCACAGATGTTTTCATTATCCTGGATTGCTTGTAGTTCCAAATAAATTTTGTGATTTTTTTTTTTTTGTTCTATTGCTATGAAGAATTTCTTTGAAATTTTGATGGGAATAACATTGAATCTGTATTTTGCCTTGGGCAGTATGGCCATTTTGACTATGTTAATTCTTCCAGTCCATGAGCATGGAATATCTTTCCACTTTTTGTGTCAGCTTCTATTTTAGCAATGACTATAATTTTCAGCATATAGTTCCTTCAGTTTTTTTGTTAAGTTTATCCAAGGTATTTCCTTCTTTTTGATGAAATTATAAATGGTATTGTTTTCTTGAATTCTCTTTTTGCATTTTCATTGTTAGAATACAGAAATGCAACAGGTTATTAAATATCAATTTTTATACTGCTGATTGATTCTTTGTTTATTATTTCTAGCAGCTTTTTACTTGTGTCTTTGGAGTTCTCTATTTATACTCTCCTGTCATCTGCAAATAGTGATAGTTTCACTTCTTCCTTTTCGATTTGGATATATTTTATATCTTGTTCTTGTCTGATGGCATTGGCCAGGACATTCAGCACTATATTAAATAGCAGTGATGAGAATGGACATCCTTGCCTTGTTCCTGATCTAGAGGAAAAACTTAGTTTTTCTCCACTGAGCACAATATTGGATGGATTTGTCATAGACAGCCTTTATTATGTTGAAGAACATTCCTTCAATACCTATTTTGGATGATTTTAAAAGTATGGTGAATCTTATTATATATTTTTTCTTCATCTTGCATCCCTGGAATAAATCCCACTTGATCATGGTGTATGATTCATTTAATATGTGTTGAATTCAGTTTGCTAGTATTTTGTTAAGGACTTTTGCACCAACATTCATCAAAGATATTGGACTGTGATTTTCATTTTTGGTGCTTTCTTTATCTGGTTTTGGAATCAGAATAATATTGGCACCATAGAAAGTATTGGAAGTTACCCATCTTTAATTTTTTTGAATAGTTTAAGAAGGATTTATATTAATTCTTCTTTGAATGTTCTGTGTAGAACTCACTCATGAATCCATCTGGTCCAAGGTTTTTGTTTGGGAGAAGGTTTTTACTTACTGCTTCAATTTCCTTGCTTATGATTGATATGCTCATGATTTCTAGTTCTTCTTGGTTAAGTTATAGAATATTATACATTTCCAGGAATGTGTCCATTTCTTCTAGGTTATCCAGTTTGTTGTCATGTAGTTGTACACAGTATTCTCATATAGTCCTCTGTGTTTCTGCTATATCTGTTGTTATTATTCCTCTTTCATTTCTGATTCTATTTATTTGTGTTTTCTCTCCCCTAGTTTTTTGTGAGTCTGGCTAGTGGACTGTCTTCTTTGTTTATTCTTTAAAAATATGTAGATTTATTTTTCAGAAATGAATTAAATCTTAATAAAATATATGTCTTAATAAATTATAATTTTAACAAAAACTTAGAGACATAATAATGAAGATAAGATGATCAGAATTTATGAAATGTAGCAAAAGCAGTGCAAAGAGGAAAGATTATAACACTGCTTTCTATATCAAGGAAACAAATAAATCTGAAATAAACAATCCAATTCAAAGAGAAGAAGTAGGTCCCTTAGCCACTCCAGTGCTTGAGGTCTATGCCTGATGCCATGGTAATGAATAAGCCAGGACCCACAGAGAATAAGAAAAGGCTTCCCTACTCACATGGATGCTCAAGGCTCACCACCAGTGCTGTGGTGAGGGGCAAGCCAGCCCTATAGTGAGCAAGGAGAGGGCAGAAACCTATCCTGCCTGGTTGCTGTGAGAAAAACAGTCATGTTCACAGACCACCACTGCTCTGATGACCACCCACTAGTATAGAGGAACCCCTTAGACTATTCAAGTGAAGAACAACAATGTTTATGACTGCACTGAGATGTTGTTCACCATGGAGCTGAATGATCAAATGCACTTCTACATGAGGGACCCTGACCTATGCTGTGCTGAATGAACCAGCACCACCAAAGCAAAAAGAGACAACACACTTATACCAAACATGACACAGTCATCCACAACTGCCACTCCCTTAAAAGTAAACAGGAGAGAAAGATAACAAAATGCCAAATAAAGGACACAAGAGGCAAGAAATGAATTCCAAATCACCCTAAAAACAAAACGCAAATGGCTCAGAGAATAAGATAAAAGGAACTCCCAGAGAAGAAATCTAAAGACACTGTATCATAAAACCTAACAGATAAAGAATTCATAAAATAATTATGAAACATTTGAATGATCTCCTGGATACACAAATAACTACTCAAAGTTTGAATCCAGACCTCCAAAAAGAAGTGATAGACTATAAGGGCTACTTGACACAAATGGCTGAGGTCATTTTAAAAGCTCAAACAGAATTTCTACATATGAAAAATATAGTCAGGTGTGCCTATGTGGCTCAGGCAGCTGAGATGTTGGCATGAAGACCATGTAAGGCCCAAGGACCTGGAGTTGAGACCTGGGACCAGATGAAAAAATAAATTAAATAAAAAAGCTCCTTTCTCTTCCCTCTTTTTTTAAAAAAAATGCTTTCACTTAATTTCCCTTCCATATTTACAAAAAAAAAATGCAGTCAATTAACTGAAGATAAACATGAAAAGTTCCATAAATGCATTTAAAATGGCAGAGGAAAGATCTGAAAATTGAAAACAAAAATACATAGGTTACACTCAAGAAAGAGGAGAGAGAAACTAGATTAGAAAAAAACAAAGAAACCCTGTGAGAAATATCACATACCGGAAAAACAAAAAAAAAATGAAAGTAATAGGAGAGGGAGAAAAAAAGCAGAAATTTTATTTTAAAAAGTAATAAAGAACTTGCCATACCTGTCAAAAAATTAACCATGAAAATCCAATAAGTCAATAGAACAATGAAGTTAATATTTTTTCCTTCACCAACACTGCCTTTCAAGAAATGTTAAAAAGAATTTACTACGGGAAACGTATAAAAAAAAAGAAGCAACAAATCTCAAGCATGGTGATAAAAAGTAAAACATAAAGAGAAGCAAAGATAAATCTAACCGGAGAGAACAATAAAAATAATATTAGGGAAAATACAAAACCTGTACAGACATATAATAATATGACATCAGTTCAGAAAACACTAACATAGATTGTTCATAGTAAAAATGAATAACGAAGTAGTCAAAATATAACCTTATAAATTACGTGTTATAGAAATACATTTCTGAAAAGATGAAGAAATGAAGAAAATCAACATCAAAACATTTGAACAAAAAGCAAAAGAAAATAAATGGGAAAGAAGTAACAAGGGTATAAATGAACTGACTGGATGGATGAAAGAATAGGACCTATCAATGTTATGAATATAAGACACTCATCAGATCCAAAGAAAAACATAGGTTGAAAGTGAAGGGCAATGGAAAATGTATCAAGGGAGATAAAAGGAAATCAGTAACAACAATATTAATATCAGACAAAACAGACTTCCACCTAAAAAAAGACATCACAAAGGTAAAGATGGACAATACATTATGGTCAAGAGGAGATAACAATTATTAATATATAGGAATGCTATGTTGGATCATTGAGATATATAAAATAAGAACTAACAGACCTAAAAGGGGATATTGATAGCAATGAAATATTAAGAAGGGACTTCAATATCTACACTTATATTAATAGATATATAATCTAGTCAGAAAATCAATAAAGGAAAAAAGGTTCTAAAT
The DNA here is from genome assembly GCA_004363575.1 of Solenodon paradoxus. Classification (NCBI taxonomy): domain Eukaryota; kingdom Metazoa; phylum Chordata; class Mammalia; order Eulipotyphla; family Solenodontidae; genus Solenodon; species Solenodon paradoxus. The sequence goes on from RJWH01004672.1 coordinate 47,284, forward strand.
GAAATAACAGATCATTTGAACCTAACAGACATACAAAGACCATTCTAAAGCAGTAAAAAAAAGTTACATTTTTCTCAATTGTGCATGAAATATTCTCAAGGATAGACCATATCATGGGACACCTAACGAGTCTCATTAAATTTAGCATTACTGAAAATTTAGAAAGTATGTTATCCAAGCATGTGGATGTAAAACTAGAAATGAAACCCAAAAAACTTGGAAATATATAGTGCCATTAAAATGTGGAGATAAAACAAAATGCTGCTCAACAATTTGAAAATTAAAGACTAAGTTGAAACTTAAAGATGAAACTAAATATTATTTGGAATCAATTGCAAATAAAGAGATGATCTACCAAAACATGTAGGATGTGACAAAGATACTCTAAGAGGAATGTTTATAGTGATACAAGGGCACATCAAAAACATAGTAGCATCCCAAATTAAATATCTAACCATACCTGAAGGAACTAGAAATCATCAATCAAAGCTAAAAATCAGTAGAATGAAGGAAATAACACAAACGAAAGCAGAAATAAATAAATTTTAAATACCATCCAAAATCACTGAAGCCCAGAGTTGATTCTTTGAAAAAATAAACAAAATGGATAAACCCTTAACCATAGTCATGAAGAAAAAAGGGAAAACCCTAATGACAAGACTCAGAAATGAAACTGTAGTATCACAACAGATATCAGAAAAATACAAAGGATCATAGGAGACTATTAGGAATATCTACATACTAACAAATTTTTCAATCTTGAAGAAATGGACACATCCTACAACCCCTCAAAACTGAACCAAAACAAAACAAAACCCAGATAATTTGCACAGACCAATCGCAAGCATGGAAATTGAAGCTATAATCAAAAGTCACCTCAAAAACAAGAGATCATGACTGGATGGCTTAGAGATTTCTACCAAACATTCAAAGAGCTTACTTAAAATCTTCCATAAAATTGAAGAAGAAGGTAAATTTCCAAATAAACTCCCAAATTCTATGAGGTTGACATTACTTGGATATCAAAATTATTCAAGGACAGTACCAAAAAAGAAAATTACAGATCAATATCACTAATGAATGTACATGCAACTATCAACAAAATCTTGGCTTACCAAACTCATGAGCACACTATAAAAATATACAATATGACCAAGTTGGATTTATTCCAGGGATGCAAGGATGGTTAATATACACAAATCAATGTAATTCATCACACCAACAAAGGGAACAGCAAAAATCACATCAATAGTTGCAGAAAAAAGCATTTGGCAAGACTGAGCATCATAGTAAAACTAGCAATACACAATGATAAAAAAAACCGACTAAGAGATGGGAGAAGAAAGAGAAATATAACATACAAAGGCTATCATTTGACTTCTCAGCAGACCCTACAGGAGGCCAAACAAGAGTGGAACGACATATTTAAAATACTGGAAAACAAAACCCTAGCAACAAAGAATATTCTACCCTGCAAAATTATCATTCAAATATTTTGGAGAAACAAAGGTCTTCGCAATAAAAATTGCTGAATTTTTCCATCATAAAACCTGCCACAAAGAAATGTTGAAAGGAGTACTACAAAAGGGAAAACAAAAACAAAGAACCACAAAACCCTGAGAATTTTGACAAACAGTAAAAGAAAATCAAATCAAAGTCATGATCATTTGGAGAGAACAATAGCAGGTTAAGGGGGAAAATAAAAATACAGAAGATATGTTGTCAGTTCAGAAAAGATTGTAATAGATGGGTCAATCTAGAGATGAAACATGAGGCAGCCACAAAATGAAATTTTATAGATATTCATACATAGAAAGTCAAAGAATCAGAGAGAATCAACATCAAAAACCATCTGAAGGCAAAGGCAAAAAGAAATAAGATAAAATAACCAACAAAGATATGAAAATAACAGAAAACAAAAGATAAAATGACAGTATCAAAGCCTTACTCGTCAATAATCACCCTATTTAGGTGATTATTATGAACAAACTGAACTCACCTATCAAAAGACACAGACTGACTGGCTGGATCAAAAACAGGACCCATGAATTTTATGCCTATAAGAAACCCACATCAGATCCAAAGATAAACATAGTTGAAAGGGAAGGATTATGAAAAAGTATATCAAAGCATTGGGAATGAAAGGAAATCAGAAACTGCACTACAAATATCAGACAAGTCTTCCACTTAACTGAAGAAGCATAAGGCAAAGATGGACACTATATCATGGTTGAGCTGTTCATTCATCAAGAAGAAATAATTATGTTTAACTCATATACACCTAATTCATGACCAACTAAATATAAAAACATACTAATAAACCTAAAAGAAGACATTAACAGCAACACAATAATAGCATGTGATATTGATACCTCTCTTACATCAATAGATAGAGCAACAGGGCAGAAAATCAATGTGAAATTATAGCCTTAAACAAAGACATAGATTATATGAATCTATGCAGATTTATATAGAGCCTTTACCTCCCTCCCAAAAGTATACATTTTTCTGAAGTGCCCACAGAACATTCTCTAGGATAAATATGTCAATGGACATCACAGAAGTTTTAATAAATTGGTCAAGATTAAAATTATAGATAGCTTCTTCTCTGACAAGAAATGAGCCAGAAAAACAAAATTGGGAGAACTGTAAAGATGTGGAGACTAAACCATATGTTCTGAACAATTCCTGTATTAATGAAAAAAAATTTTATTTAAATTTATTTACTTAAATTAAAAAAATTATTTAAATTAAAAATTATCTGGAAACAAATGAAAATGAAGAGACAAGCTAAAAGAATATGTGTAATGCTGCAAAAACAATTATAAGAAGAAATTTCATAAAGATACAAGCACACATCAAGAACAAAGAGACAACTCAAATTAAAATCTAACTGCATACCTTAAGGAGCTAGAAACAGAACAATGGAAATAAAATCAGCAGAAGGAAATATAAAGGACAGAGCAGAACCAAAAGAAATGAAAATAAGACCATTCAAGTATTTGATGAAAATAAAGTTGATTCATTAAAAAAAAACAAACAAAATTTATAGACCTTTAGATAGACTCATGAAAAGAGAGAAATCTAATAACAAGAATCAAAATGAAGACAGAAATCACTACAGACATTCCAATAGAATTCCAATAGATTACTATATATTCACCAATCTTGAAGAAATGGATACATTTGTAAAGCCCTAGAACCTTCCAAAACTGATCCAGGAAAATGTAGATAACTTGAACAGATCAATGACAAGCACAGATATCAAGGCAGTAATCAAAATCTTATCCTCCCCCTCCAAAAAAAAACAAAAAAAAAACAAAAAAAACTCCAGACCTGATGTCTTTACTCATGAATTCTACTACATTTTCTACAATAACCTAACACCATCATTCTTAAAATACTTCACTAAATTGAAGAAAAAGGAAAACTCCCAAATGCATTCTATAAAGCTAACATTACAATGATTCCAAAATCAGACAAGGATTGCACCAAAAAAGAAAATCTCAGGCTGATATCACTGATGAATATAGGTATGAAATCCTCAATAAAATTTGGGAAAACTCAATTTAAGAGCCATCTATTTATTTATACCAGGGATACAAGAATGGTTCTATATATACAAATCAATGCAATAGGCCACATTAGCAAAGAAAAAAACTAAAAAATAATAATCATATTAACATATGCAGAGAAGAATTCTACAAAATTCAAAGTCCATTCATGATAGAAACTCTTGTCACATACCTCAATAGAATAATTGCCATATATGACAAGCATACAGCTAACATTTTACTCAAGGGTAAAAATGGAAAGCTTTTCTTCTAAGATCTGGAACAGATACATGGCCCACTCTTACTACTACTATTCAACATAGTTCTAGAAGTCCTATTCACAGCAATAAAGCAAAAAAAAGATATCAAAGGAATCCAAATTGGATATGAAGAACTAAAAGTGTCATTATTGGCAGATAATGTGATATTATACCTAGAAAACCCAAAATACTCTACAAAAATCTGTAGAAACACAGCAAACTGATAGGGTATAAAATAAACACACAAAATCAGTATTGGTATATGCAAACAGTGGTCTAGAGGAAAGAGAAATCAAGAGAGAAATCCTTTTCACAACTGCACAAAAAAAAACCCCACCTGGCAACAAAGATGTGTAAAACCTATACAATGAAAACAAAAAGGTATAGATAAAGGAAATAGAAGACACAAAGCAATCAAAGAACATGCTTATGTATTGCAAGAATTTACCACAATTAAAACTGCAGTCTTACCCAAAGGAATATACTATCTGCATTCCTATCAAAATTCCAGGAATATTTTTCAAAAAAAATTGAATAAAAGATGCTGAAGTTTGCATGAAACCAAAAAATGTTTCAAATAGCCAAAGATAGCTACAAAAATAAGAAAAATTGAGAAATTACAACCCCAGACTTCAAACTACACTACAGAGTCACTAGTCACTATCATCAAAACAATGTGGTATTAGTGTGCCCTGGTGCGCTAGTGGATAAGTCTGCCATGGCATAGTTCACATACATCCCAAAGACCTATATTTATGACCCAGAGCCAGGGAGAACAACTAATATGTACAATGAAATGAAATAAATAAAATTATTTCTTCCCCCTCCCTCTTCCTACTTGCCTACCCACTCATCTTCATTTCTGTCTGCACCTTTCTTTAAAAAAATGGTGTTTAAACAAAAAACAGATGATCAGACTAGTGGAAGAAAATTGAGAGGCCAAAAAATAAAACTGCTCCTATATAGGCTGTAAACATATGACAAAGCAACCAAGAACATACAATGGAGGAAAGAAAGTCTATTCAAAAAATAGTGCTGGGACAGCCATCTGCAAAAAAAAGTATGAAGCTAGATTACTCGTTAATGCCATATAAAAAAATTAACTCAAAATGACTCAAAAACTTGGATGCAAGACTTGAAACCCTAAAACAATATAGGAAAACAAAGGAAATGTTCTCCAACCTCAGATATATGTTTGGGGAAGTGACACCTACAGTTGAAGAAACTGAAGTGAAACTAAACAATTTGGACTATGACAAACTGAAATCTTTCTGTGCAGGCAGGAAACCACCACAAAAGCAAAAAGACTGAATGGGAGAAGATATTTGTACAGCATATGTCAGACAAGAACTTAATCTCTGAAATATATAAATACTCATATACCTCAACCACAAAAAAGAAAGTGACCCACAAAAAATTGGACAGAAGAGCTAAATACACAACTATCTATAGAATACATACATATGGCCTACAGAGACATAAAAATGCTCTACATCATTTATCATTAGATAAAAGCAAATAAAAATCACAATAAACATCACCTCACACCAGTGAGACTGGCAAATATATACATATATACATGTATGTGTATATATATATATGTATATATATATATATATATATCACATGCAGGGGGAGGGAATCAAGAAATGTAAATTTTTGGAATGTGTTCAAAGTTGAAGAGTTATAAACCCAGAGCAGAATGTTATATACAGAGGAAGGTCTACATGAAATAAATCAAACAAAAACTGTATGATCTCACTTATATGGAGAGTCTAACAAACTGAACTTTTAGAAACAGAACAGGTTGGTTGTTGCCAAAGGTGGGGTGGAGTGGAAAAAATGGGTAAAAGTAGTCATAAGTTACAGATATGAGATAAATAAGTTCTGCAACTGTTATAGTGACTATAGTAATGATACTATATTATATATTCATAAGTTGCTAAGAGTAGATCTTAAAAGTTCTCATCACAGAAAAGAATGGTAACTATGTGTGGTGATGGATGTTATCTAAATTTATTGTGGTGATCATTTGCATTACTCACATACATCAAATCATTATGCTGAGAACTTTAAACTAATACAATGTTATATGTCAAATATAACTCATGTTTTATTTGGAGGGGAAGTAATCAAATGCAGGAAAATATATGTAACTGGATTTTTAAATTGTGGGAAAAATGCTAAAACTTAAAAATCAAAAACAAAAGAGAAAAATAGAACTTGTCTTGTGGAACTAAAGAAAATGATAGAATCAAGTTCACCAATAAAATTGTTAATTTTCTGCTGCATTATAGATCTCTATGAATGCTAAAGTATGAATATGCAATCAGGTACACACAGCATGGAGTCTGATGTCAGTGAATGTTCTACACCTTTAAAATTTTCATTAAAAATAGCTGCACTTAAATCATGACAACCCAAAGATGGAAGCAACCCAAATGTACATTGACAGATGAATAAACAAAGAAAATATGGTGTATAAGTACAATGGAATAATATTCAGCCTTAAAAAGTAAGATACATTACAACACTGATTAACTTAGATAGCATTATATTAGGTGAAATAAGCAAATCAAAAAAAAAAGACTAATACTATATGATTCTAGTTATATGCGGTAACCAGAGTAGTTCACTGAGTAATTCACTGAGACAGATGGTTGCCGAGGGTTAGAAGGGGGGAAATGAGGAATTGTTTAATGGATATAACATTTTTGTTTCGGTAGATTAAAAAAAGTTCTGGATTTATTTTTTTTAATAAAGCTACAGGTGAATGAGGGATGACCCAGAAAAGATGTAGGGTGAGAAAAATTTTTCACAGATGTCATGAAATTGTTTTTATAGTAATTCACTTAAAAATTTAAACAAAATAGTAATTTTATTTGAGTATCAATATTACAAATAATCTGATACGTATGTATTCATGTTAAAAAGTTCTGGAGATTGGTTGGTCAACAATGTGAATATATTTAGCAGTACTAAACTATGTTTTAAAGTAGTAAGAGCATAAATTTTCTTATGTATATTTTACAACAATAAAAATAATTAGGGCTAAAAACAACAAAAAAAAGAAGAAAATATTTGTAAAACACATATCAATCAGAGTTTAATACCCATAAAATACCAAGAACTCCTATAAATCAACAACAAAAAAGTTAAACATTCCAATTTAAAAATAAGAAAAGAACTTGAATAGATTTTTTAAAGACCTACATGGTCAATAAGCATGTGATAATGATCATCCGATCATTATCAGTCATTGGGTAAATGCAAATCAAAACCACCTGGAGATACCACTGTACTGTAATTATTTTTAAAGGAAAAGTGCAGGCAGGAATAAAGATAAGTAGACAGGCAGACAGGCGGAAAGAAAAGGAAGAGGCATTTTTTTTTTTAATGTATTTGTTCACACTGATTGTTTTCCCCAGAACCCAGGACTCAATCCAGGGGTATGTGGTCTGCACTTTTTGGAGGTGATTGACCTAACCACTGCTCCAGCAGGGCACAATGAATATAATTTTTAAATGAAAAAAAAAAGTGTTGGCGAGATGTAGAGCTATTGGAATTCTCATACATTCTTAGTAAAGACATAAAACGGAACATAAAACTCTATATTTATTAAACAACAATTCCCCATCCCCGCTCCTCCAGCCTCTGGCAACCATCCTTCTACTTTCAGCCTCACTAAATTTGACTACTCTAGGTACCTCATATAAATAGAATCATACAATATTTTTGACTGGCTTATTTTACTTAGCATAATGTCCTCAAGTTTCATCTATGTAGTAATGTGTCAGAATCTCCTTCTTTTTTAAAGACTGAATATGTGGGAAACAGTTTGGGACTTATCAATAAGTTTAACATAGAATTACCATATGATGCAGCAATTCCACTCTTAGGTATATAAGAATTGAAACAGAGCCTCTGGTAGATACTTATAGCCAGTGTTCCCTGATAAAAGATGAAAATAATCCAGTATCCCACAAAAGATAAATGGACAAAGCAAATGTAGTATGTACCTACAATGGTATATTACTCAGCCATAAAAGGAAGTGAAATTCTGACACATGCTGCATCATGGATGATCCTTTAAAGCGTTTTGCTCTGTAGGTCATGTAAAGTTTACAGACCCAGGTTCAAGAGTAGGAGCCAGGGGTTAAAAAAGCTTTATGCTAAGTGAAATAAGCCAAACACAAAAGGACAGACTTTGCAGAATTGCACTTACATGAAATATCTGGAATAGGAAAATTGACAGAGACAGGGAATAGATCAGAAGTTGCCAGGGCCTGCATGGTTGGAAGAATATGGCATTTCTGCTTGAGGCTATGAGACAGTTTTAGGAAGAAATAGTGTAGTGGTTGCACAATATTGTGAATGCAATGAATACCAATGAATTGCACTTAAATGTTTAAAAATACAAATTATATATACATATATAGACATAATTTTGTTAATTTTTAGAAATATTAATGCAACATCATAGCTACTGTTGATCAGTTTCAGGGATGTCCTCTCAATGAAGAGGCTTTGAGTAGCTGGAAAAAGGAAAGACAGGTAACAGACCAAATAATACAAAAAAGTTTGTGGTTGTGATGAGAACTTTCAACTGTAAAGTCAAGCAGATGTAAAGAAGTTTCTCTTCACTTGTTATTAGGGATATGCAGACAAAAACAACAATGAAATATCACCTTATACCTGTAAGAATGGCTATCATCCAAAAATCTGAAAACAAAAAATGTTGCTGAGGAGGCAGAGGAAAACAAACACTTTTACAGTGTTGTGGGAGTATAAATTGGTACAACCTTTATGGAAAGCACTATGGAGACTCCTCAAAAATTGATAATGGAAATCCCACATGGTACGATCATTCCACTTCTGGGTATCTACCAAAAAACTCGACAAAAACATGAATTCGCAGAGATATATGCAACCCTACATTTACTGCAAATTTACAATAGCAAAGAATTGGAAACTACCTAAGTGCCCATTGTTAGATGAATGGATAAAAAAAATGTGGTATAGATATGCAATGAAATACTACACAGTCCTAAAAGGATGGAATACTGTCATTTGCAACACTATAGATGGAGCTAGAGGGGATAATGCCAACTAAATAAAGGAGAAAGACAAATATCAGATGATGTCATGTATATGTGTAATATAGAGAAACAAAGCAAAGGAGCAGACAAAATTAAAACAAGAGTGCTAAACTTAATCTCTGTTCCCTAGCATAAAACCCCACTTAGTAGCCCCACCTCTTTACTATCTTTAACAACCGTCATGAATCTTTTTTTCTTTAATATTTTCAATTTTTGTTACTGTGAATTACTCTCAAGTGAGCTTGGGGTTTTGTTTTTTTTATTTTTCTTATGACTAACATTGGTTTATAACATTGTATCACATCTCAACATCTGAATATACACCCCATGCTCAATACCAAAGCACTGATTTCTACCCACCAGCATCCAGTCCACTCCCCCCACTAAGCCCAACCACTCCCGCTCTGGGAACCAGCATCCTTTACTTAGAATGTAAGTCTTGTTTTTGTTTGTTCCTTTGCCTTTTTATGGGAAGAAGAATCAAATTTTCTTTTTTTTATAAGGAAGGAATAGAAGGAGGAAACATTTTTAATTTATTTTGAGTTGTTCCTGGCTTCCTAGGTCCTTGAACATTATATGGTCTGTGCCTTAGCCACCCACTCATCCACTTAGGTTTGCAAGGATGAATCTGCATATGCAAAACAATCGATGTAATACAGCGCATCAATAAAGAGAAAATAAAAAATCATACATCAATAGATGTAGAAAAACCATTTGACAAGATTCAACAACCATTCATGATAATTAAAAAAATCTTTTCAAAATAGGAATAAAATGTTCATACATTAATATAATAAAAGCAATATATGACATATACAAAATACTACTCAATGGTGAAATATTGAAAGCCTTTCCCCTAACATTTGGAACAAGAAAGGGATACCCACTCTAACCACTACTGTTCTACATAGTTCTAGAAGTCTTGACCAGAGCAATTAGGCAAGAAAAGGACATTATAGGAATCCAAATTGGAAAAGACAAATTAAAACTATAAATATTTGGAGATGGGGAAGGAACATCAATAGTAAAAGAAACAAAGTAAAGCTTAACACTTGTGACTACATCAATTTAAAAGGTTTCATATAGCAAAAACAAATAATACTACTAAAACAAAAAAGCACCCACCGAATGGGAAAAGATAGTCATACGACATTACATCAAACAAATTTTTAGTATTCAAAATATATACGGAGCTCATATATCTCATTTAACAAAAAAGCAAACAACCCACTCAAAATATGGGCAGAAGAATTGAAAGAATTTAAGAGGAACATATCTAAACAAGACACACAGATGGCCTGTAAATGCATGAATAAATGCTCTACATCAGTCATTAGAGAAATGCAAATAAAATCCACAATGAGATACCGCCATACACTAGGGAGAGTGGCCTATATTAAAAACCCTAGAAACAGCAAGTGTTGGTGAGGCTGTGGAGAAAAAGGAACCTTCCTACAACTGTTGGTGGGAATGTAAATTAGTACAACCTCTTTAGCAAATAGCATGGAGAGTTCTCAAGAAAATAAAGATGGAGCCACCATTTGATCAGCATTTCTGCTTCCTGGCATCAAAAATATCAGCACACCTGTGTTAATAGCAC
>RJWH01004672.1:57896-99901 GCA_004363575.1 Solenodon paradoxus
AGAGAGAGAGAGAGAGAGAGAGAGGGAGAGGGAGGGAGGGAGGGAGGGAGACACATACAGAATGGTTTCACTCATATGTAGAATATTATGAAAAAAATACAAGTAACAAATCCTCCAGACTCACAGAACTCGACATTGGCCACCAATGGGCTGAGGGGCAGACAGGAGGAACAAGGTGGTGGTAAAAGGCACTGGAACACTGGTGGTGGGTGTGGTGCAAAATGTACACAGACTGAGGTGCGATTTCAATACCCTAAAATGCATACAGCAATGTAAACAAAATAAATGATAGTTATTTTTAAAATTACAAATAGAAATCCCATATGATTCAGTTATTCTGGTATTTACCCGAAACACACAAAAAAAATTTTTCAGAGATATATGCATTCCCATTTTCACTGCAGCATTGTTTACAACAGCCTAGAGATGGAAACAACTGACACTGACACTGACAAATGTGTGGATAAAGAAGTGGTATGTACACAGAATGGAATACTACTCACCTATCAACAAAGATGAAATCTTGCCATTTTCAGCAGCAAGAATGGACCTAGAGGGAATTATATGTAGTGAGATAAGCCAGTGGAGAAAAACAGACATCGTACAACATATTCACCTGTGGTATATAGGGAAACCAACCACACAAACAATCTAAATCAAATAAAAATAGACTTTCCATCAATAAAAGCAAATTAGTGGTTGCAGGGAGAGAAGGTAGAGGGGCCAGGCAAATTGGATAAAGAGGATCAATTGTATAGTGAAAAAATAACTGAAATTATTTTTAGTTAATTCAATATATACATACGTGAATTTACTATGATGCTCACCTTAAGTCTATAGAATGTTATGATGTCATGTTCCTTCACTAAAATTAATTTTTATGAAATTTAAAAACTTAAACTAAGACAGGCTAGAGTGTGAGATTTTAGTAGCATAGCAGGTAAAAATAACAAAGAATGTAGGCATATTGGTGTTGAGTAATCTTTTTCTGTTTCTGAGGTTTCTTACGTTCTTGAGCTGAGTTAAGAGCAATTGAGATTAATCAGCTGTATAGAAAACAATGTGATCACATTTTAGGCTTTCAAATTTAAATTTGTTTACTGAGCACAGTTTGGTTAGCATCAGTTGTTGAAGTTAGACACCAACACTGCATAGAAATTATTTCATTTAACTCCTAATTGTAAGAATCTATACTAACAGGGCCTTATACTACAAAGTGGAAATTCTAGAGCTCAAATGGTTCAGGCAAAGATAGCAATATAATATTTGGGGGGGGCACATGTTTCATGTATCCATTTTTCCTCTGTGACTCTATATGCTTAGTCATACTTTTAATTACAACTTTTGCTCTGAACCTTTCCTTGGCAGTAGTAAGAAGTGTCTGTTTTGGTTGTGTTTTGATTTCCATTGACTAGACAGTATGTTGATACAGAGGAGTGGATGTGATCTTCTGAATAGTGAGGAAAGTGTTCATGGTTCCCACATTTAGTTAACCTCTCCAGGCAGAAATTAAAATGCTAATTCAAAAAGTAACCTAATCAACTTTCTACATTATGCCTTCATTCTGTTTATAAATGCAATGTCATGATACTTTTAAATATTTTGGATGCAGTTTGTGAAGGTTTTTTTGGTGACATATACTTGGAGGTAAATTGATTTTACATCTGTGTTTCATAAATGAATATTTTTATTGTAACAAATAGGCATTTTCTGGAGAGTCTTGTCATGGTCAAAGTAATATTTCATTATAATAGTTCAACCAATACTATACAAAGGCTTAGGGGAAATAATACATCTGGGTTCTAATTCTAAGACTAAACACTACATTAAAAAATAAACATAGCAGCAAAAAGTATAAATTATTTTGCAAAGAGATGTTTTAAACATATTTAAGTATGATTTTATCTCTTTATAAATGAGCGGTTATTTCTCCCCTTAGTGAGTTTGACTAAGGGACTCCCATTACAAGCAATGGAAAACCATCAAATGAAAGGCAGTACCAAGTAAGTCTAAATATTATTCTAATTTCAGTGCATATAATAAATTTCTTATTTTGAACATCCAGAGAGTTATACAATTTTTATTAAAGAAAAATCCGGCTTTTCTTCCTTCACAAAATAAAATCTGAATAAATATTTAGAGAATATCAGATTGGAGAACTCTTTCTGTAGCCTGCGTCTGTTGCCCTCTGGGCAGGCACTGCCCTTGACAGGGCTTTTCACTATGCCAGTACACACTGAATCCTTTATTCTTCATATCCTGCCCTAGAATTCAATAAGCTCCTTAGTGTGCCCAGTCTTGTGCAATTTACCACAAGAGAAACAAGTTCTGTCCATGATAATATTGAAATCACAGGAGAACTGAAAAGTTTCAGGGTGATGAAGTCCAGGAAAGAGTCCATGACAAGTGCTTACTGGAAGCATTTTACTTTTTCGGTTATATTCTGTGGGCTTCATAAAAACTATTGACACATATTTTCCCCGGGATTCAGAATTACTGGTTTACAAGCAATGTCCCTTCATCTGTTCTCAAAGGTAAAGTCTTTTTTATTACTAGAAAACAAATAAATCCCTACCTATAGGAAATGCACAGGTTGAATGGAAAGCAATGGCAGAAGTAATCAGTGAGGAGGGTAAGAAGAAACTTTAGTGTCCAATTAATTTCATTAGCATCTCCAATCTTGTTATTTGCTTTTATTTTATTAAGTAATATACATACAAGCTGCTGTGGAAATCAGTTTGGAATAAATATTAAACATAGAATTATCATAAAACCCAGCACTTCCACTCTAGGTATATAACCAAAAGAAATTACAACTGGTATTCAAACAGATGTGCATTATGTTCATAGTAGCACTATTCGCAATAGCCAAAAGGTAGAAACAGCCTGAACTTCATCAATATGTTAAGGAGGTACACCCCAGTGGAGTAGTGGTTAAATATGATCCCTCTGGCAGAGTGCAGTTCACATATATCCTAAGGACCTGGGTTCCTGTCCCACGGCAGAAGCGGGGAGGGTGGTGGGAAGAACTACAATGTAAAACCAAAATACATTTTTAAATGCTTCTTCCTCTCTTCTTGCCTGCTTGCCTACTCAATTTCATTCCTGCCTTCACCTTCCTTTAAAAATATATTAATAGATAAAATAATTTTGGTATATACATAGAATGAACGTTGCGCAGCCACAAAAAGGAATGAATTGATACAGGCTACAACATAGGTTAAACTTAAGATCATTATGCTAAGGGAAAGAAATCAGATATAACAATCAGATATTTTATTATTCCACTTACATGTAGTAATAAGAATCGATATATTTACTATCCAGACTAGATAAAGCCATAGAGACAGAATGCAAACTTGTTGTTACCAAGGGCTGGGAAAAAGGGTGAATATAAATCAACTTCTTAATGGGAAGAGGTTTTCCTTTTGTGACAAAAATGTTTTAGTACTGGATAGCAGTGAAGTTACACAACATTGTGAATGTACTAAATGCCACTGAATGATGAAGTAGCTGGTTTGATGTATGAATTTCAACTCAATAAAATTTAATATCAAAATTATTAAGTGTCATGTGTATGAAGTAACTAAAATGATGACATCAGTACCCAGGAATGCAAAACCATTTACTAATACTTTAGAAAACCTTCCTAAATTGCATACACTCCATATATTATACAAATGGAAGCACTATATCTGTTCAATTGTAGCTTGATTGTATTTAGACTTAAAGCTATGCTTGTGTTCCTAAGTAATATTTAATTTTATCTGTTTTTAGTTTAATATAAAATGCTATTTCATGTATTATTTCTTCTATGACTTGCTTTTTCACTTAATATTATATTTCTGAGAATAATCTGTGTTGACTCATGTAACAGTAAAATGTTAATTTTACTGCTGTATAGTGAAAAACTGCTTGAATAAACCAGAGTTTATTTATGCATTCTACTTTTGAGGGACATTTGAATTGTTTCTAATGTTCAGCTACTACAATGTTACATTGCATGTTAATTCTTATGTAAGCATGTGAGAGATTCTCTAAAGTTGTGCTGTCTGATTGGTAGCCATCAGTCACTTTATAGCTAGTTTGAAATAATATATCAGTGTGAAATGCATACCTGATTTTGAAGATTTATTATGAAAAAAATTGTGACATGCATCTTTAAAAATTCAAATATCAAATCAGGGAAATGAAAACTAAAACGAGATACCACCTTACACCTGAGAAACTATTATCCAAAAGTCTGAAAACAACAAATGTTGGCAAGGATGTGGAGAACACTGTTAGTGGAAATGCAAATTTGTGCAACCCCTATAGAAAACAGTTGGAGATTCCTGAAAAAGTTGAAACTAGAAGCCCCGTATGGTCCGGCCATCCCACTTCTGATTATTTACCCAAAAGACACAAAAACACTAATTTGCAGATATATATATATATATATATATATATATAAACCCATGTTTTTGCAGCCCTATTCACAATAGCTAAGAACTGGAAATTACCTAAGTGTCCAACATCAGATGAATGGATCAAGAAGATGTGGTACATATATACAATGGAATTCTACACAGCCCTTAGAAGAGGTGAAATTCTACCATTTGAATCAAGATGGATGAATCTAGAGGAGATGATGCTAAGTGAAATAGTTAAAAAAAAAAAAAAAGAAAGCTACCAAATGACCTCACTCATAAGTGGAATCGAATAGACAAAAAAGGAACAGATGAGACAAAATCAACCCTTGGACACTTGCAATAAAACTGAGATACCATTAGAGAATGGGATGGGGGTTGGGGTTGGGGGAGAGATAGCAAATGGTGACATTGCTCACTGGACAATGGTGAAGAACACTTGTTGATTTGGTGGACAGCAGGGTGTGTTGACATGTATATGAGGAATGGGGGACATATACATATGAGTTTATTTTAACGTGTAAGATTTTTAATTAAAAAAATAAACAATAAGCTTGAAAAATTGATTGTTGAAATCATAAATTTTTAGATTATTGGATTAGATAAAACTATAACTAAAATTAACTCTAGCTGCTCATTTATATTTGTTTTAAGGCAGATAATAGTATGTATTCTAATCTTAGTTTTCATTTATCTGAAGTGTCTATTTTATCTTCATTCTTAAACAGTATACTTTTTTGAATATAGAATTCTGGATTTATAAGGATTTTCTTCATTCAGCACTTTAAAGATGTGACCTTGTCTTTTACCTCCACTGTCACTGATGAGAAGTCAGCCATCACTGCAATTATCATTATCCTGTATCTAGTGTATCACTTTTCTCTGATTACCTTACATTTTTTTCTTTATTCTTGGTTTTCAGAAGGTTGATTATTGTTATGCAGGTGTTCAGTTCTGGCAGAGTAATGCCCTGCCTGGTATAGAGTCTGAGGAAATCATGAGAAGACACAGGCAGCAAGGATATGGTCTTTATTGTACTCATGACCTGGGGGTTCCAAAGGTGGTGAGTCAGGCATGCTTCTGGAAAGCTACCACACCACCTGTGGGAAAAGAGGTTCTCTTACAGGGGGTGTCAGCAGAAGGAGGGTAGTGAGGGGGCATGAACAGCCAAGTGGGCAAGAACAAAGAACAGTCAGTTATGCAAGGATAGCAAAATTCCAAGGCAGGACATCTTGGATACAGTCAATGCAGGTGGAGACAGTTCTCTCAGAAAGTCCACCTGTTACACTTAAGTTCATGCTCAGCATTGGCCTGTCACTGAGCTCCCTTTCCAGTTTGGGCATGGGTAGTGTTCTCATGTCACCCTACAATTATGTTGGAACATTTTATAGTTTTTCTCTGTTTTTATATGATTTGTAATTCACTAAACTTGAATGGGTAAATTTCTTGTTTTTCACAAATTTCAGAGAAATTTGGCAATTCAGAGTTTTTCCACCCCATTCTATTTGTCTTCTCTTTCTAGGACTCCAATTACACATAGATTAGGCCTTTCTACACTATTTCACAGGCATCCAAGATACTCTTTGTTTTTTAATTTATTTCTTCTCTGTTCATCCAATTAATACATTTCCAATTAACAGTCTCTTCTGTAATCACTTTTATAGTATCAATCCCATCTGGTGATTATTTCAGATTTTGCATTTTTGGTTCTGGAAATTTCACTTATTAGTTTTATTTTTTGTTGAATTAACATTATATATGTTTCAGGTGTACATCTTTATTAATAAACATCTGTATATACTACATTAAGTTCAAAACTAACAGTCCTAATTCTATCTTTCATGTAATTGACCACCTTCCTCCCCCACTCCCCTCTAGTAACTACTAAACTGGTTTTATAGTCTAAAAGTTTATTTTGGCTTTACTCGCTTAATTCATTTTGTTTCTTGGTGTACCATGTATGAGTGAAATGAAATAGTTTGTCTTTCTCTATCTTATTTACTTCATTAAGCCTAATATACTCTAGGTCCATCCATGTTGTTACAAATGGCAGTATTTTATCCATTTTTATAGCTGAGTAGTGTTCCAATGTGTGTATGTGTAAAACACATCTTTAGCTGATCATTTATCATTGGGAACTTAGCTTTTTTCCAGTCCTTGGCAATTGTAAACAATGTTGTGATGAACACGAGGGTATATATAGCTCCTCAAATTAGTGTTTTTGTATTTCATGGGAAAACATCCAGAACTGGGATAACTGAATCATACATAATTCCTATTTTAATATTTTGAGGCATCTCCATACTGCTTTCCATAATGACTACACCAACGTACATTCCCATCAATAGTGTTTAAATGATTTCTTTCTCTCCACATCCTTTCCAACAATTTTTTTTATCTTATGGATAATAGACATTCTCACAGGTGTGAGATAATATCTCATTGTTATTTTGGTTTGCATTTCCCAATAGTAAGAGCTGATGAACATTTTTTCATGTAACTGTTGGCTATCTCTATGTCTCCTTTGGAGAAGTGCCTATTATAATCCTCTGTTCATTTTTAAATTTGATTTTTGCTTTTTTGTTGTTGAGTTTCTGAGTTCTTTATATATTTCAGATATTATGTCCTTGTTAGATGTATAATTTTACCATGGGATGGGTTTTTATTTTGATAATAATTTATTTCACTCTGTAAAGGATTTTCAGTTTGACATAGCACCATTTACTTATTCTTACTTTTATTTCCCTTGGCATTGGAGTTGAATCCCCAAAGACATCTCCTCTAAGACCAATATCAAGGATCGTATATCCTATGCCTCCTTTTGTATTATAGTTTCAGATATTACATTAAAGTATGCAATCCATTTTGAATTAATTTTGTGTACGGTATAAAGACCCAGTTTCATTCCTCTGCATGTGACTATCCAGTTTATCCAACACAATTTATTGAAATGACTTTCACTGGTTCACTTTTACATTTTATTTTCCATTTCTCTGTCAACGTTTCTTTTTTCATTCATTATGAGCATATTTTCCTTTATGTCCATAACAAGATATATTAGTTGATTTTAAATACTTACATGTTAATTCCATCACCTGAAACATCTCAGGGTCATTAGTCAATGATCATTTCTTCTTTTGAACTGAGTCACATTTTTTGTTTCCTTGTATATTGATAATTTTGATTTTTATCCTGTCCCTTTGAAATTAATGTTGTAAGAATGAGTCTCTTATGTTCCCCCAACAGTACTCATTTTCCTCTGTTTATTTGGGAAGGCAATTGACTTCGATAAACTCAAACTCAAAACTCTTTTATAATAGCTGGAATTTCAGTTCAATGATTTTACCTTTAGCTGAGATTCTTTGAGTGTGCTTCTCACATATATGGTTCTCACATATATGGTTAAATGGACTAGAGATTTATGTAGAATGTGCACATAGAACGTAAAAGTCCCTTAAATTATTTGTCCTTTTTTAGATTTCCTGCTTCATTGTCCAGTTGCAATGATTACTTTTACAGCTATCAACTAGTTTTTAAACCAACAAAATTATAGATTTCTATCTCAGTTTTAGGTACCTTGCATAGTGCAAAAGGAGCCTGCTCTCAAGCTAAAGGTCATAAAAAATGTGGGAAACTCAGTCTTAGGCCACTCCTTAACTATTGTTGATTATCTCCAAACTTGCATGTTTTTTTTCACTCTCCAATATCAGATAGTTGTTGTTTATATAATATTGAGAGTTTATCACTTTTACCTGCAGGCATATTAGTATTATAGAAACTACTCAACCAAGACTGGACTTAGAATTCCTCTACCATTTCCATCTAAAATGTTACACAATTCTCATATTAATTTTCACATTATTTTTTGTATTGCAAAATCTTATTAGTGTCTATTTGTCATTCTGGTCCACATTCTGAATCATTTATTCAGATATATCCTACAGTCTACTAATTTACTCTTCAGCAGTTTTACTTACTGTTTTATCTATCCATAAAGTTTTATTGACAATTATTACAGTTTTTCTTATATAGTAGTGCTATTTAGTTTTTGCTCAAATGTACATATTTGTTGTCTTCTATTCTTTGCACATTTTTAATGTACTCTTACATCCTTATAACTATTAAAGTTTTTTAATACTTTGCATTTAAGAATTTCAATGTTTTATACATTCTGTATCTTACTTGTACTTAATCTCCACAAGAAAGTTGAATTTGAACTATCTTTAGACAAAGTGGACCTAACAAATATAGAACTTTCCTTACAATGACAGCAAAAAATTCTTCTAAAATGCACATAAAGTATTTTCCAGAATGGGATATATATGTGTATATATATATATATATATATATGCATGTATGTATACACACACACACACACACACATATAGCCAGGAATGTGACACCTTCATTTCTGTTCTTTATCCTCAATATTGTTTTTGCTATCTTGGCTCTCTAATAGTTCCAAATAAACGTTATGGTTTGTGTGATTTCTGTGAAGAATGTCTTTGGAATTTTCATAGGGATTGCATTAGATCTGTACATTGCTTTAGGTAAGATGGCCATTTTAGCCACATTCATTCTTTCAATCCATAAGCATGGACTATCTTTCCATTTATTTGTGTCATCTTCTATTTCTTTTAATAATGTCTTATTATTTTCAGAGCATAGGTCTTTCAATTCTTTGGTTAAGTTTACTATAAGGTATTTAATTCTTTAGATGAAATTATAAATCAGATTTTTCCTGAGTTTTCTTTTAGGAGTTTCATTACTTACATATAGAGATGAAAAAGACATAGGAATATTACTTTTTAGCCTGTCACTTTACTGCATTTGTTTTTTATTTCTGGAAGCATTTTACTTGAGTTTGGAGCTCTCTAGATATATACTACCATGTCACCTGCAATAATGATATTTTCACTTTTTTCCCAACTTGGATACCTTTTATTACTTTTCTTGTCTAATTGCACTGAAAGGATTTCTAGCACTATATTAAATATAGTAATAATAGTGGATAGCCTTGCCTTGGTCCTGAAAAGCTTGCAGTTTTTCTCTATTGAGTATGATGTTGACTGTAAGTTTGTCATATAGGACTATTATGTTGAAGTTCATTCCATGTATACCCATTTTAGAGAGTTTTTAACAGAAAAGTGTGTTAAATCATGTCAAATGTTTCTTCTGTGTCTATTGAGGTTATCACGTGGTTTTTGTCATTCTTTATCTTGACATGGTATATCACATTTATTGACTTGAATATGATAAACCATCCTTACATCTCTGGAATAAATTCCACTTGATCATGCTGTATGATTTGTTTATTGAGTTGGTGAACTCAGTTTGCTAATATTTTGTTGAGGACTTTTGCATTAATATTCATGAATGATATAGATTTGTAATTTTCTATTTTGGTGCTGCGTTTATGTGGTTTTGGAATTAGAGAAAAGTTATTTGGAAGATTGCCATCTTCAATTTTTTGAAATAGTTTGAAAAGGATTGTATTAATTCTTCTTTGAATGTTTGGTTGAATTCACCAATGAAGCTATCATGTTCACGATTTTTTGTGGGAAGATTCTAAGTTTCAATTTCCTTGCTTGTAATTGAATTGTTTATGATTTCTATTTCTTCCTGGTGTAGTCTTGAAATATTATGGAGAAAGGTACTCCAAGTCAATAGTGAATTTATAAAAGCAGGAACTACTATACTCATCTCAGATAAAATAGACTTCCAGCAAAATATGAGTATTGTCATTATTGAATAATAAAAGGACCAATATAACAGAAAAACATAGCACTTATTAATATATACATACATCAAATAAAGGAACATACAGATATATCAAGAAAATATTAACAGATCTAAAGGAGACATTGGCAACAGCACAATAAGAGTAGGAGAATTTAGTACTCCACTCTCAGTAAAAGACAGGTCACTCAGAGACAAAATCAATAAAGAAACAAGAGTTTTAAACAACAAATTAGGAGAGATGAACATAATAGATGTATAGAGTATTTCACCCTAAAACAATACATTACACATTCTTTTAAATGCCCATAGAAAATTATCAAGGATAGACCATGTGTGAGACACAAATAAAGTATCAATAAATTTTCAAAGATTGAAATCATATCTAGCTTCTTTTTGGGTTACAATGACATCAAACTTGAGAACAACCAAAAGAGGAAAGAGGTGAAAATTGCAAAATAGTGGAGAATAAATGATATGTTATTAAATAACTATTGGGTTAATGAGGAAATCAAAGGTGAAATTTAAAAATACCTGGAGTCAAATGAAAATGAAGATATGGCTTCTCAAAATGTGTGGGATGCAGCAACAGCAATGATAAGAGAGAAATGTATAGCAATACCATCATACCCCAGGAAACAAGAATTGCAAATGAAAAACCTAAACCTTAACTTAAATGAATTAGAAAAAGAAGATAAGAAAGAAACCAAAGTCTGGCAGAATGAAGGAAATAATGAAAGTTAAAGAATAAATCAGTGAAATAGACATCAAAAAACTATTTAAAATAATCACTGAAACAAAGAGTTGTTTTTAAAGGATAAAAAAATAGACAAACCACTAGCTACACTCACAAAGAAGAGAAGGAGAAAACACAAATAAACAAATAAAAAAGAAGAGTAATCACAACTCATGCAGCAGAAACAAAGGGAATCATAAGTAAATGCTATGTACACCTGTATCACAACAAATTGGATAACGTAGAAGAAATGGGCATGTTCTTAGAAAGACAATGAATTTCTTTAGAACTACAAATGATGCCAAACAGCAAAAAAAGTCCTGAAAGATCACTTACTGACTTCAATTTCTATTACAAGGCTAGTAACCAAATAAGCATGTTATTGTAACAAACACTGACATACGGATTATTAGAATCGAACTGTGACCCTGGAAATAAACCCACATATAAATGGAAAACTAACACATGACAAAGGCTCCAAGAGCATATAGTGGGGGAAGGACAGTCTCTTCACTAAAAATTGTTAGGAAAATTGGACAATCACATGCAAAAGTTTGAAAGAACATCACTACACAACACCATGAAGAATGATTAATTCAAAATAGATTAAAGACTTGAATGTAAAGCCTGAAACCACAAAAATACATAGAGGAGAGTTCCTGTCCAAGATGGCAGACTGTCAACATTTCGGGCTCCGTTCTACCCACAGAACATCTAGGAGAACATCTATTTAGTTATCACAATCTCTGAAAAGAAACTGGACCAGCATCTCCGCACAGAGAGGAAACACATGCCTCTACAAGGGTAGGAGGCCGAGCCAGGGTTCTTGGTGTGTGGTGGAATGAGGACTAATGCCCTGGTAAACAGATGCAGATTCTTCAAGGAAACAGCAAAGGAGGATGCCATTAGGAGAAAGCCCCTGGGGGGAAGTGCCCACCCTCTCCACCATTAATGCATTGGTGTTGTGCTGTTGGCCCTTATCTCTGTGTTTCCCCAGTGCAGAGCCAACATGGCACAGAACTGACATCACTTTAAACTGTATTCCATGGTGGATAGCCAGTGAGAGACGGCCAAGTCAAGCAGCACTCAAGTGGATATTACACTGTTTCTGAATGCAACAGACTTAAGCAAACTCCCAGGTGCAGAAACTGTATTTGAAGAAATAATAACTGTGAATTTCCTGAACCTGAGGAAGGAAGCAGACCTCCAGGTCCAGGAAGCTCAAAGAGTTCCGAACAAACAAAATCCAAACAGATCTACACCATGACACATTGTCATTAAAATGTGAAAAATACAAGACAAAGAGAGAATCTTAAAAGCAGTGAGAGAAAAACAAGTTACATACAAAGGAAACTGCATAAGACTGTCTGCAGATTTCTCACCAGAAACTTTACAGTTCATAAGGGAATGGCTCATTATATTCAAAGTGCTGAATAAAAATAATTTCCAACTAAGGATACTCTACTCTGCTAGAATATCATTTAGAATTGAAGGAATGATGAAGAACTTTTCAGACAAATAAAAGTTGAAGGAATTTGTCACCACAGAGCTATCTTTACAAAAAGTACTAAAAGAAGTCATACAAGAGGTAAAGAAACCCCAGGTAAAATCAGTAAGACATCAACATATAAAATGTAGGGAGGAGGAGAGTAAAAAAGTGTACAGTCTGAATTATGTTACTGCCAATGTTCCCCTTAGCTTTTTCTCTTTTAGTTATGTATATGTTTAGGTGGTCTAGCATTGGGTGCATATATATTAATGACAATCATTTATTCCTGACGGATTACTCCTTTGGCAATAATATAGTGTCCATCTTTGCTTCATGTTACCCTTGTTAGGTGGAAGTTTATCTTCTCTGAGATTGATATTAGAGTTCCTGAGTTCCTTTTATCCCCTTTTCTTTGATATATGATTCCCTAATCCTTGTCTTTCAGGCAGTATTTCTCTTTGAATATGATATGTTTCATATAGACAGAGTATCAATGATGTGCTTTTTGAGTCATCAGCCTCTCTGTGCCTTTTGACTGGTGACTCAGTCTATTCACATTTTGAATGATAATTTATGTGAAGGATTTTTAATCAAATGAACCTTTTCTTTCTGATTGTCTTATGCCTCTGTTGCTTCCTTTCTCATGTTTTTATTTTCTTATTCCCGTAGATATTTTTCAGTGTCAATTTTTCCAGTGCTGCATTTTTCCCAATTGTGTATATATTTAAAATTAGGTTAAAAGAAGGGATGCACATTATATAATAATTAAAACATCAATTTAGCAAAAGGACATAATGCTTGTGAATATATATGTAACAAATAAAGGAACAACCAAATACATAAAGTGTTCTGACTCCAAGGTGGCAGACTGTTAGAACTCAGCTTCCTTCCTCTCCACAGAACAACTAAGAAAACATCTATTTGGCTACCACGATCTGAAAAGAAATGGGACCAGCATCTCCACAGAATGAGCGGACATATACCTCCATTAAAGTTGAGGGGTTGATCTTTCCTGGTGTCACATCTCTGTTCCAAGACTCTGGGTTGCTGGAAGAGTCCAGTGAAACAAGCATACCCTTGAAGTTAAAGGACTTTCTTGGACAGTAAGCACTCAGAGCTGGCTTGCAGTAACTGAAGAAGAGGTCTCAGCAAGGGGTGGAAAGAGGACTATCACCCCAGTAAACAGAGACTCAATTCTCTAAATAAACTGGCAAGGAAAAAGAGAAAGCCCCTGAGGAGATCTATCTGCCTACTGCATTAGCACACTAGTGCAGCACTGTTGGGCCTTCCAGAAATTCCACCCCCAGTCCTAATGGCATTGTTAACACCCCCTGCTGAGACGTAAATTCTCTAGAGGACTAGACTTTAGAACTAAGTGTCTAACAAAAACTACCTGCTTTTCTCCATTCTGTGTGCTGTGTTCAAACAGCAGGCAACTTGACGACTTGGACTCACAACTGGGTCTTTCTCTGTGAACTTTATTGCTCATACCTATCACTCTGGGGAAAACCTCTGCATTCTCTATGCCAACTCTAACCCTGTAGTCTGAACTCTCAGGCCTCAAAGTAAGGTTAACCTCAGAGCTTCAACAGATCACATGACTAATGAAAGTCAAATGGTCAAACCAAGATGGGTTTAGTGTGTACTAATAGTGAGGCTAACACAAGGTTTTTAACATCAGAGAAGCCTAAGCCATAGAAATAAACACAAAATACCAAACAGATTAAAGAGAGAGAAATATATGTGAAATGATGAAGCTAAACAAAACCCTAGGGGAAAATCTAAATGAAAGAGACTTAAGTAAACTATCTGATGAAGACTCTAAAGGAACATTTTTAAAGATACTAAAGTTTGGAAAATATGGAGGAACAAAAAGAGAACAAAAACAAAAATAGAGACTATATAAGGCAGCTCGAAGAAGAATTCAGGGACCTAAAGAACACAATAGATATACTCAGATTAGTGGCTTCATCAAACGCCTTTGGCCAGGAAGTCCCCATGTATACCAAGGACCCAAGTTCATGTCCCAGAGCCAGAGTAAGCAACCAGGATAAACAACAAAATAAGCAACAAAGTGCTTCTTCTTCCTCTCTCTTCTGCCTGCCTGACTCTGCTAACCTTCATGCCTGCTGCAACCTTTCCTTTAAAAATAAAATATAAAAAAAAAACAAAAAAGAGGGGCTCAGCAATAGACTGGAAGAAGCCTCCAAGAAATCAGTGAAGAGAAGACCAACAAAGAAAAAAATAATTAAAAGAAACAAAGATAGCATACCAGATCTATGGGACGGCCTCTATGGGGAATAACATTCATATCATAGGGGGCCCAGAAGGATGAGAGAAAGAAAAGGGAGTAGAAAGTGTGTTTGAAGAAATAATATTGACAATTTCCCAAACCTGAAAAAGGAAGAAAACTTCTAAAACCAGGAAGCTCAAGGAGATTCAAACAAAAGAAATCCAAACAGACCTATACACATAGACATTGAAATGTCAAAAATACAAGATAAAGAGATTAATCATTTTTAAATAATTTTACTATTATTATTGTATACAAAACCATCATCATTTTAAGATATCAAACTTGCTTCTCTATACACCAGACCCAATACTAGAGTTTAGTGCTATTTACCACCACCATGTTCCCTCTCTCCTTACCTCCCTCCTCCTATGTCCCTGGCAGCTATCATCTTGTGTCCTGTAGGATTTCACTGGGTTATAACAGTTTGTTTCATTTCACTGTATTCCACATGTAAGTTAAACCATCCTGTATTTCTCTTTTTCTTTATCCAGTCATCTGTTGATGGGCATTTATGTTGTTTTCATGTCTTAGCTATCGTTAACTATGCTGCTATAAACATAGGGGTGCAGATACTTTTCCTGATTAGAAATTTTGTGTCCTCTGGGTATATGCCTAGGTGTGGGATTGCTGGATCAAACAGCAGTTGTGTTTTTATTTTTTTGAAGAATCTCCATACTGTTTTCCTTTCATTTACATTCCCACCAACTTGAAAGCAGCGCCATTTTTCTCCATACCTCCTGCAACACTTATTATTTCTATACTAAGATTAAAAGAGAATCTTAAAAGTAGCTAGAGAAGAATGAATTACATACAAAGGAGCCCCCATAAGGCTGTCAGCTGATTTCTCAGCTGAAAATTTATAGGCCAGAAGGGAATGTCATGATATATTCAAAGAGCTGGAAGAAAAGGAGTTCCATTCAAGAACACACTACCCAGCTAGATTATCATTCAGAATTGAACAAGTGATAAAAACTTTTCAGATAAGCAAAATTTAAAGGAATACATCACTACAAAATCAGCTTTATGAAAAATACTATAAGTAGTCATATAAAATGTAAAGAAATCACAGTTAAAACAAGCAAGACATCAAAATATCTTTTTAAATGAAGAGGAGAGTAAAAATGTGGATGGTTAGAAGGAGGTCAAGACTTTCTTTCAAATAAAAATAGTATATAAGGAAAGAAACTTTTATATAAACACCAGGATAACCCCAAAACACATATCCAGGGGAAAAGCAAAGAAGAAAACAAAAAGAGAAACCAATCACAACATAACTGCTTTCATGTCACCTAAGATTTTAACTGTATTTCCTTGTATAAGGAAGACTGAACAAATAGCATTTCTACCCAGTGTTTCTCTTAAGCCTTAGGTCAATGAAATGTCATCATGCCAAAACAAAATATCAGCAACAACAAGCCCAGATATCTGGCGCCCAATCGTGTATCTGAGACCCCTCCAAGCTGCCTGGGAAAAAGGATACAAAGCCTAAATCTGTCTAAAAAGATGGAAACTCTTATTTGCCAGAGGATGCAGGACACTGTTGAGAAGCCTCTCAGCAATGAAAGCCATGTGAGGGACTGGAAAGACATCCTTTTTTCTGGAGTCCTGGGCCTTTGAGCCCATGGAAAACAGAAGTGTACCCTGTCTTCCAGTTATATAGGAAATTAAGAAGCTTCCTGCATCTCACCAAGCTGCCACCCTCACACAGTCCTATATAAGGTCAAATCCCTATCATTAAATGTCGATTCACCTTCTAGGATCTGATCCCTCTCCTCCCTTGGAGTAAGTAAAAATATTTCTATTGCTTACTCACCAAGCTTTCTACTGCTTACTTTTGAATTCTTTCAAACCTGTGACCTAGTCTTTTCCACCTTAAATCCACTTTATCTTGGATTATATTTTAGTGGCTCTTAGAAATAATAGCATACACTATTTATTCATGACAATTTATATTTAATATTAAATTATTATTCTTATTAAAATATCACGATATTAAAAAGATATAAATCAATTATTAACAGAATTGAAGAGAGACATAGACAGCAATGCAATCGTAGTAGGAAACTTCAGTACCCCATTTACAATAATGGACATATCAATCAAGTAGAAAATTAACAGCTTTGAATGACAAATTAGAAAAGATGGGTTTAATAGACATATACCAAACATTTCATCCAATGAAAGCAGAATTCATATTTTTCTCAAGTGTGAGAACATTCTCAAGGATCAAATGTTGGGAAACAAAACAAATCTCAACAAATTTACAAATATCGAAATCATACCAAGCATCTCAGATCACAGTGGCATAAAACTAGAAATCAACCACAAAAAAAAAAGCTTGAAATTTCCAAAGTATATGGAGGCTAAACAGCGAAGTTTATTGCAATCCAGTCCTACCATAAGAAAAAAGAAAAATCAAATAAATCTAATGCTACACATGAAGCAACTAAAAAAAAAGAATAATTGAAGCAAAAATCAGTAAAAGAAATGAAATTTAAAAATTCAAACAGTACTAACACATAGAAAATTCGGAAGATCGATTAAACCAAAAGGTGATTCTTTGATAAAATAAATAAAATTGACAAACATTTGGCTAGGCTTACTAAGAAAAAAAAAACAAGAAAACTCTCACACATGAAATCAGAAATGAAAGGGAAGAAGTTTCAAGAAATACCACAGAAATGAAAAACATCATCATATACTACTATGATCAACTTTACACCTATAAATTGGACAACTTTAAGGATGTGGAGAAATTTTTATAAACATACAACTTACCAAGACAGAATCAGGAAGAAACAGAAAACCTGAATAGGACTATCACAAACAAGAAAATTGAAGAGGTAATCAAAAGTCTTCCCAAAAATAAAAGCCCAGGACCAGATGGCTTTACTAGTGAGTTTTACTAAACCTACAGGGAAGAATTAATACCTATTCTCCTCAAACTTTTCCAAAAATTTGAGAATATGAAATACTTCCAAACACTGTCTATGAGGTCAACAGAGAAATACTACCAAAAGGTTATAGAGATGTTACCAAGAAAGAAGAATTATAGACCAATATCTCTAATGAACACAGATTTAAAAAATTTTCGACAAAATCTTAGCAAATCAAATAAAAAATTACATCAAAAGGATCATCCATCATGACAAAGTGGAATTTATCCCATGAATGGAAGGATAGTTCAGCATGTCCAAATCTACTAATGTAATAAACCACATCAACAAGAGCAATAAAAAAATCATATGATCGTATCAATACATGCAGAGAAAGCATTTGACAAGATTCAGCACCCATTTATGATTAAAAAACTCTACATAAAATCTGGATAGAAGGAACAGAATAAAGTCCATGTATGATAAACCCGCAGCCAACATCATACTCAATGGTGAAAAATCTGAAAGGATTTCCTCTGAGATCAGGAAGAAGACAAGACTGTCCACTCACATAAATGCTATTTAACATCATACTGGAGGACAGCGAGAGCAATTAGTCAAGAAGAAATAAGAAGAATCCAAATGGGAAAAAAGAAATTAAAACTATTGTTTGTAGATGACATGATAATATATGTAGTAAGCTCTATGAATTCCATAAAAAAAATTCTGGAATTAATCGATGAATTGAGAAGTCAACAAAATCAACAGAGAAAAATCAATTATATTTTATATGCAAACAATATGATAGAAGATAATAAAATAAAAAATGTGTCCCATTTAAATAGAAGCAAAAAGAAATAATTCATTGGAGTATATCTAACAAAGGAGGTGTAAGGCCTGTACAATGAAAACTATAAGATTTTTAAAAAAGAAACAGAGGAAGATTAAAAAGAAACTTAAAGTTACCCCATGCTCATGGCTGAGAAGTAATAAAATTGTTAAAATGACCATCTTACATAAAGCAATGTGCAGGTTTAATGCAATCCCCATCAAAGTACCACTGGAATTTTTCAACAAAATAGAACAAATGTTTTTAATTTGTATGGAATCACAAGAGATTACAAATAGTCAAAGTATTCATGAGAACAAAAGAATAAAAGTGAAGGTTTCACATTCCCAGATCTTGAGCTATACCATAAATGATAGCGATTAAAATTGTGTAGCATGGGAATAAAAACAGAGACACAGATCAGTGAAATAGAATGGAATCACCAGTAATAGACTGACACATATATAGTCAGTTAATATGCGACAAAGAAGTCAAAAGTGTACAATGGAGAAAGGAATATCTTTTCAATAAATGGTATTGGAATAACTAAAGTCACATGCAAAAGAATAAAACTCAATCACTCTCTAACACCATAAACGAAAATTAATTCAAAATGAATTAAAGACTTGGATGTAAGATCAGAAACCATAAAGGACTTAGAAGATAAGACATTCCATAACAACAGCCTTAAAGAGATCTTTGGGGATTCAACTCCAGAGACAAGGGAAACAAAAAGAAAAATAAATGGGATTATATTAAACTAAAAAGTTTATATACAGTGAACTAAACCATCACCAAACAAAAAGACAGCATAATGACTGGGAGAGGATATTTGCATATCATATATCTGACAAGGGCTTAATATCCAAAATATACAAAGAACACATATAACTTAACAACAGAAAAAAATAAAACCTCAATAAGAAAAATGGGCAGAAGCATTGGATAGACATTTCTCCAAGTAAGACAACAGATGACCAATAAGCATATGAGAAGTTATTCTTCCTCACTTGTTATTAGGAAAAGTCAAATCAAAACAATGAGATAATAACTTTACATCTGTGAGATTCAAATGTTGGTGAGGGTGCAGAGAAAAGGGGAAATTTTTTTATAGGTGATTATTTTATTTTTTATTATAGTCAGGTACAGATACAAAAATAATTTGCATTTCATTTATGAAGCAAAGTATGTTTTTAAAAATCATGTTTGTTGAATTTTTATTTCAATATTTTGACATGAAAGTTAACAGCAGTATACGTATAATGAGATGATCTGAAGGGAAAAAACCTTAGGCCTTAAAAATATTATTGATAAGTACAAAACACAAAAATATTGTTTATTATCTTAGGCTTGAGAATTTTTTATGCTAATTAAGAAATTTCAACTTAATAATATAACTTTTATGTGAATATACATCCCAGTCCACATAATTAAGTAGACCTTGTCAAATTATTCTACAAATTGTTCTACAATACTTATTTTAATAAACAGACTTGATTGGTAATTAATATTTCTTTAAGATAAGCTTTATCTTCATGTTTCTAGATTATTTTAAGAATAATTTAATCTGTGCTTATTGATAAAGAACAATGAGTAGATCAATTCAATAGCATATTTTACCTTGTTCTAAACATTTCTGCCTTAAAGTTCTGCTAAGGTGAAATATTTAAAATGTCAAGTTTTGACTTAAAAAAACTTAGTATAAAAATGCCCTATATAAGAAATACACTCTAGTATATATTTTAATGTATTTGCCTTTTAGTTATATTAATAAAAAGTCAGATCAGATTTCACATATAAACCAGTTCATAAAACCCTGCTTTCACTGTAATAATTTATTCTTAATAATAAAGTCTACTTAATCTTGATTGAGTCCAAGTCCATTCATGAGCTGTATTTTATATTTTCATGTTCTTGGAACATGCAGTGCTTCAACTGAGTTATTACCTAATATCAGTTTGTGCTTGCTAAAATTTAAACTAAATGTTTGTGATTTTGATTTAAAATTTCAGCAAAAATGTGAATCTACACATAATAGAATTTCATAGCACTATTTTATGATTCATATTTTTAAATATAACTTTGGCCCATAGAAATATTCAGAAATCTTATATACACAACTTTAAATTTCCCTTGACCAAATAAAATAGTGCAAGCATTACAATGACAAAGGTGATAAACATTTTATTCCTATTCTATAATCAAAGTATCAAAATCTAAATTCCTATATTTTCTATAAAAATGTTCAAGCACTGTATAGTTAAACTAATGTGGATATGGTATATAGACTTACTGCATTCAGAAGTGTGGCTTACAACTAACCTGGGCTTTCCTACTATTTCCTAGTGAAAAGGGAAAAAAAATTACACTGTTTGTGGGACTGCAAATTGGTGTAACTCTTATGGAAAGCAGTATGGAGATCCTTCATTAAGTTGAGAATGGAAATCCCATATGATCCAGTCATCCCATTTCTGGGTATTTATTCATAAGACACAAAAACTTCTCTCAGAGATATATGCACCCTCATGTTTATTGCAGCATTATTTATAATATACAAGAATTGGGAGCTATTTAAGTTCCCATCATCACATAAATGGATAAAGATGTGGTGTATACATACACACACACACACACACACAATGGAATACTACACAGTCCTGAGAAAAGATGAAATCCTGTCATTGTGGCAACATGGATGGAACTAAAGGGGGTTATGCTAAATGAATTAAATCACAAGGAGAAAGAAAATATCTAATTACTCACTCATATGTGGAATATAAAATGAAATAAATCAAAGGAATAGACAAATCACAAACCAATCCTTGGACATTAACAATAGAAATGAGGTTATCAGTAGGAAATGCGGTGGGAAATGGGCAAGTGTTGGAGGGGTTCAAAGGACAATGGTGAAGAACTTTTGGTAATTTGATGGT
The DNA here is from genome assembly GCA_004363575.1 of Solenodon paradoxus. NCBI lineage: Eukaryota > Metazoa > Chordata > Mammalia > Eulipotyphla > Solenodontidae > Solenodon > Solenodon paradoxus. The sequence continues at coordinate 79,204 of RJWH01004672.1, forward strand.
GGGTAGGCTGTGTTGTCAAATATCTGAGGAATGGGGAGCCTGCACATATGTGTTTATGTTATTTTGTAAATCAAAGTTACCTAAATAATATTTTAAAGGAAAAAATTAAAAAATAATTTCAATGTCTGCCATGTGAATTGTCTCTAAGTTGTGCACTCTTTGACTTCTGCACTCTTTTATGAGTTGATGTGATATCAAACTTATATGATGTTACAGAATCCATGCTTTTCTTTCCCCATTAATTTTTGTACTAACCTATAGATGCTGTCTTCATTTCTGATTTTATTTTACTATTTATCACATTCTTAGGATTTGGTGCACTATTTTTCCTTGTTGTATAACACCTTTCCACATTTCTTTTTACATAATGGGAAATTTTTATTCGTATTTTAATTTTCATTGATTAATTTACATTTAGTTTTGTAATGATAATTTTTTGGTTTTTGTTTATATTGTCATATGTATTTTAGAATGCTGGTGTTACACCTTAGTCTCTATTTCACAACACACACACCACCAGAGTTCTGGTGATCTTTACCACAACCATGTTAACTCCTTTCTTCCCTGACTACTCCCACTCCGCTGGTAGCCACAGTCTTGCATCTTGTGTATTTCGTTGGGGTTGTCTAATTGTTTATTTTGCTCCTTTATATTACCTATATGAGTGAAAATATCTTGTACTTCTCTTTTTTCCTTCTGGGATATTTCCCTTAACATGGTACCCTCCAGTTCCATCCAGATTGTTGCAAATTGTATGATTTAGTCTTTTTTAAAAGTTGGATAGAATCCCATTGAGTTTATATACCACAGTTTATTTATCCAGGCATTTGTTGATGAACATTAAAGTTGTTTCAATATATTGCTATTGTGAATTGTTCCACTATGGATGAAAATAGGAATGCAGATATCTTTTCTGATTACTGTTTTTGTATTTTCTGGGTATGTGTCTGGAAGTGACATTGCTGGATTGAATGATAGAATCATTTTTTGAGAAATCTATACTATTTTCCAAAGAGGTCGCACTAATTTACATTCCTACCAATGGTGTAAGAAGGTGTTTCTCTTCACACCCTCTCCAATATTTGTTGTTTCTAGGTTTTGGGGGGTTTTTTGATGTAGGTATTCTCACTGATGTGAGGTGATTTCTCTTTTTTTTTTTTTTTCTTGTATTTCTCTGATGATGAGTGAGTGATGTAGAGCACTTTTCATGTGTCTGTAGCTCATTTATGTTTCTTCTTTTGGTGGGTATTAATTCACTTCTTACGGCCATTTTTGAGCTGGTTACATGCTTTTTTGGTTGAGATACATTGTATATATTTTGGAAGTTAAGCTCTTGTCTGATGTGAGTTTTGCAAATATTTTCTCCCATTCCAAAATTTGCCATTTTGTTTCAGTGGTGTTTTCTACTGTGGTACAGAAGCCTTTCAGTTTGATGTAGTACCAATGTTTAGTTTTCCTTTAATGTCTTTTGCCATAGATGTCCCTTCCCCAAAGGTTTATTTGAGGTTGATGTCATAGAACATTTTTCCTATATTTTCATCTATGTGTTTTATGATTTCATGTCTTATGTCTAAGTCTTTGATTCATTTTTAGTTATCTTTTGTGGATGTCACTAATGAATAGTCAAGCTTTTCTTTTCTTGCAGGTGGTCTGTCCAGTTTTCCTAGAACCATTTCATTATTAATGTGAGTAGGCAGGCAGGAAGAGAGAAGAGGAAGTAGCATTTTATTTCTGTTTAGCTGTTCACACTGGTTGTTTCCTCCTGGATCCTAGTCTTCAACCCAAGAGTATGTGGTCTGTGCTCCTTCAGAGGTAACTGACCTAACTGCTACCCCATTAAGGGGCACCATACCATTTCTTGAATAGACTTTCCTTTCTCCGTTATATACTCTTGAATCTTGTGTCATAGACTAACTGTCCATATAGGTGTGACCTTATTTCTAGGCATTAATTATATTCCACTGATCTACATATCTATTTTTGTTCCAATACCATACTGTTTTTATGATAATCACTATGTAGTACAATTTGAAGTCAGGGAGTGTTTGTTTCTTTTTGCTGTTTTGTCTTTTTTCTGAAGATAATTTTGACTACCAGAGCCCTTTTCTTGTTCCATACAAACTTCAGTCTTAGTTGTTCAATTTTCTTGAAAAATGTCTCTGGAATTTTGGTGGGAATTGCATTATTGCATTGGGTAGAATGGTCATTTTTATTAAGTTAATTCTTCTGATCCATGAGCCTGGAATGTTGATCCATCTCATTTTACCTCTTATTTCTTTTGTTAAAATACTGTGGTTTTCATTGTAGAGGTTTTTCCACCTACTTTGTTTATTTTCGGTACTTTATCTTTTTGGTACCATTATGAATGGGATTTCTTTATTAATTATTTTTTTAAAGGAACGGTATAGGCAGGAACGAGGGTGATTAAGCCAGCAGGCAGAGAGAGGAGGAAGCATTTTTTATTTTATTTTTATTTAGCTTTTCACACTGGTTGTTTCCCCCTGGACCCAGGATTCAAACCCAGGGGTATGTGTCCTGTGCTCCTTCAGAGGCAATTGACTTGACCACTACTCCACCGAGGCATGCCACTTTATTAATTTTTTTTTCATCTACTTCATTTTTGGCATATGTATTGTTACTGACATTTGTGTGTTCATTTTTATATTCCAGCTCTTTGCTGTATTTGTTATAGCAGTTTCTTGGTGAAGTCTTTAAGGTATTCTATGTATAATATCATATCATCTTTGAATGATAGTTTTCATTCTTCTCCAACTGAGATTACATTAATATCTTTTTCCTACCTTATTGCTCTGGCAAAGATTTGCAGGACTATGTTAAATAGTTGTGGTGATAGTGACCATACTTGTCTTGTTCCAGATCTTAAGGAGAAGTTTTGCTATTGTCTGATGTTGGCTGTGGATTTGCCATATATTACTTTCATTATGTTTATCATGCACATGCTATTCCTATCTTGGAGAGAATTTTTATCATTAATGGTTGTTGAATCTTTTCATCTATTTTATAATCATATGACTTTTGAGTTTCCCTTTGTTGATGGGATGTATTGCATTGATTTGCATATGCTGTATCATCCTTGTATCCTTAGAATAAATTCCACTTGATAATGGCTTATAATTTTCTAGTGTACAGTTGAATTAAATATTCTGGATATTATTGAGAGTTTTGAGAATTTTTGAATACTCAGAGACATTTCCTGTAATTTTTTGGTGCTGTCTTTGTCTAATTTGGGGATGAGGATAACATTAGCCTCGTTAATATATTCAGCAGTTTTCCCTCCACTTATATGTTTAAGGAGGATGGGGATTAGCTCTTCTTTGAATGTTTGGTACACTTTGCTACTGGAGCCATCTGGTCCCAGGCTCTTATTTTTTGGGAGACTTTTGATTACTGCTTCAATTTCTGTTTTTGTGATTGGTCCATTCAAATTACCTATGTCTTCCCCTGGTTTAGTGTTGGGAGGTTGTAAGACTTGAGAAATCTGTCCATTTCTTCATGGTTCACAAATTTGTTGGCAAATAGATTATCATATTAGTCTTTCATCCTTTGTATTTCTGTGATGTCTGTTGTAATATCACCTTTTTAATTTCTAATTATTGTTATTAGAATTTTCTCTTTTTCCTTCATGTATATGGCTAAGGGTCTATCAAGTTTGTTTATTTCTCCAAAGAACCAGTTCTTGGTTTAATTGACTTTTTTGGGTGGTCTCTTTTTGCATTAATTTCTGCCCTGATTTTTATCATTTACTTTTGTCTACTGATTTTTTTGTTTTGATTATTCTTCACTTTCTAGTTCCTCCAGTTGCATTTTTTCATGTCTAATCACCAGATTTCTCTTGATGTTTGATGAGTGGTAATATAGCTATAATCTTTCCTCTCAGAACTGCTTTTGCCACATTCTACATGTTCCTATAGATTGTTTCACTGTTTACATTTGTTTCCAGATAATTCTTAATTTTACCTTTAATTTCATTGGTGATGCTGGTAATGTTCAGAAGTGTGTTGTGTAATCCAGATCTTTGTGGCTCTTCTGGTTTTGTTCTTCTAATTCATTTCTGGTTTCACCTCTTTGTGGTCAGAGAAGATGCTTTCTATAATTTCAAACTTGCTACAAATTAGTGAGACTGCATATGTATATATGTATATATATATATATGCATAGGACGCATATATCTTTGTTAGGTCAATATGCTATATTATTTCATTTAGGATCTTTATTTATTGATTGATTTTTCTTCCTTGAGTGATCTATCTATTGATGTAAGTGGGGTATCAAAGTCCCCTACTTCTATTGTGATACTGTCAATGTCACTCTTTAGCTTTGTCAGTATTTGTTTCATATACTTAGATGGTCTGGTGTTGGGTGCATATATGTTAATGACAGTTACTTCTTCCTGTTTGATTACGCCCTTGACCATAAAATGTATTGTCCATCCTTGCCTCATGATGCCCTTTTTAGGTGGAAGTTTATCTGATCTGGGATTAGTATTGCAGTTCTTGATTTCCTTTCATCCCCATTGATTTGATATATTTTTTGTAGTCAGCCCTTAACTTTTAACCTATGCTTCTGTTTGGATCTGTTATGAGATTTTTATATGCATATTATTAACAGGTCTTACTTTTTTATCCAGTCAGTCATGCTGTGTCTTTTGCTTGGTGAGTTCAGTCCATTCACATTTAGTGTAGGGCTACATTGATGTCATTTGAGCCTTCATTCTGTCTCAGTTGCTTCTCTGACCATTTGTTTGTTTTCTCTTTCCTCTAGATGATTTTCTGTGTTGATGGTTTGTTTTGTCTTCTTCCCATTCATTTATCTTTAAGATTGTGTTTTGTGTTACCACGAAAATTGCCTCTAAACCTATTGCTTTATGATAGTATTTTATGAGCTGATGCCATATCATGTTTATATGTTCATACATATTCCATGTTTTTCTTTCCCCCTTTAGTGTTTTTGTTCTCTGCAGTTGGTCATGTCTTTGTTTCTGATTTCTGTTTTCTTAATTATCACAATTCCTAGGGTTTCATGGCTCTTTGTTTTCATTTTCACTGTCATAGAAAATCTTTCAACACTTCTTGAAATGCAGGCTTGGTTATGTTAAAAATCATTAGCTTTTGTTTTTCATTGAAGACCTTTAGTTCTCCTATATCTTTGAATTATAATTTGGCCCATAGTTCTTTCTTTCAGTATTTTGAATATGTCATTCCACTCATCCTGGCCCATAGTGTTTCTGCTGAGATGTCTAATAATATCCTGATATGTTGCTAGAGAAAAGAGGAACATAACATACAAAGGTACACTTGAGTATTTTTTTCTTTATCATTGGATTTTGCTGGCTTTACTGTGATGTGTCTTGGAGTAATTTTCTTTTACTGTTAGTATTTTTTGGTGTTCTACTGACTTTTTGGAACGCCATGGTTACTTTTTGTGATAGGTTACAGGAAGTTCTCTTCCATGACTTCTTTAAATAAGTGTCTGCTCTTTTCTTTCTCTCCTAGTCTTGTGGGATACTTTTTACCCTTTTATTTGTTCTTCTTATGGAACCCAATATTTCTGACATTGTTCTCTCATCTTTCTTCTGTTTTCTTTTTCTGTCTTCTTCCCTAAGGGTCACTTATGCTTTCTTATCTTCAGTTTCTGGGATTTGTTCCTCTGTGACATTGAGTCTGTTTAGGTATCCTTCCATGTTTATCTTCAATTCATTGACTGTAATCTTTATCTCTAACATTTCTGTTAAAGCTTTCATTATAGCCTCAATCTCTTTGGCGAAGTAATTCTTTTGATCTGTCACTTTTCCTGAGGTTTTCCATTTGCCTTTTGATATTCGTTTCTGCTTCCTGCATCTAGTTCAGTTTTTTAGTGACTAATATTTGTATTCTTTATCTTTTAGGTTGTCTTAATAAGTATCAGTTGAATTTCTTCTCATGATGCTCCTGGCGACTTTCTCTCTTTGAGTCCTTTGAGCTTTTGTTTGGGAGTATTTAGATTTTGGCATGACCTTCTCCTCTCCCTTGTATTTACAGTTTAGGGCTATGGGGTTGTCCCAAATGATCCTCAGGAGGGTTTTAAGCTATTGGTGTTTGCTAAGGTAGGCAGTAGGGTTGTTCTCACTCCCTCAGTCACCTGACTGCTGAGGCAGGGTATGTATGACTGTGACTTGCAGACTCCAATGGGGCAGAGGTGTAAGCTAGGTCTCTCTAGCTGAAATTGCTGCCAAGGCTGGGTCAAGCTGCAATTGGGGTCCTTAGTCTTTGGTGGTGGCAAGAATGGAGACTGAATCCTCTCTCTCTTCCTCACTCATCTACGCCCTAAGCTGGGTTGTAGCATGGCCAGCTCTGGTACTCTCTCTAGCTTGCCAGTGAGCTCTCACAATTTCCTGAATTGCAGGTTTGGTGACAGAAAAATCAGGTAACTTGTTTTTAGTTGAAGATTTTTATTTCTCCATCATATTTGATTGAATTCTTGGCTTCCAGCTTTTGTTCTTAGGTATTTTGGATATGTTGCCCCATTCTCTCCTGGTCTGTAACATTTCTGTTAAGAAATCTGATGATAGTCTGATGGGTTTAACGTAATTTGTATTTTTCTTTTCCCTAACATTCTTGAGTAATGTTCTTTATCATGGGTTTTTGACAGTTTTACTATATGTTTTAGGTCTTTTTGCATTTAGAAATTTGAGAGTTCTATCAGCTTCCAGGACCTCCATTGTTACTTTTTTATGACAGATGTGGGAAGTTCAAAGCTATTACTTCTTTAAACATATTTTCTCTTCATTTCTCCCTCTCTTCTCCCTCCCAGATACCTACTATCCTTATGTTTGTTCTTCTTATGGTGTCTGATGATTCTCACAGGGTTTCTGGATTTTTTTCTCAATCTATTTCTCCATTGTGGTTGCTTTTGTGTTCATGTCCTTAATTTCTGAGATTTATTCCTCTATGAGATTTAGACTGTTTATTGAGCTTTTTATATTTGTCTTCAATGTGTTGACTTTTGCTTGTGCTTTCTTTATAGCCTTAATCTCCTAGTCGAAGTTGTCCTTTACATTCCTTTTTTAATTCTTGGATCTGCCTTCAGATATTAGTACAGTCTCTTGAAGATCATTCCACTTTTTACATGCTATCACTCTGAGATCTTTGTCTGTTAGATGACCCATTCACTGGCATTAGATTTCCTCTCTGGGGGGCAGAGCTTCTCAATCACTGCAGATCTCCATGCCCAGGGAGAGAGTCCATAGGCATTCCCAGTACACTTTGTCAAACAATTTGAGGCTGCAAGCAGCTTCTTATTATTAGTAGTAGGTGCCAGGCATACCCCTAGTTACAGGATTCCAAGAGCAGGGAGAGAGGCCACAGGCAGCCCCAGTGCACTCTCCTGAGCATCTTCTTGATGTTGGCAGTGGAGGAAGGGGGGTCTTGTACACTCCAGGTCTCCAGGGAAGTGAGTGAGGCCACAGGCAGCCACAGTGTGTTCTCCCAAGCATGGTCAGAAGTAATCAACACTGTATTCTACTTTTTAAATAGTGTTTTTATGAATTTACCAAATTATGAAAAGGTACAGTTATTAATCAACTAGAAATTGAATTTTATTATATTGAAAAACATATATAAGTATATAGTTATTTAAATACATATAATTAAATTCAGAAATGCAAAACGTTACTTATAGTTTAGCTCTAAATATTTTATAATACTCAATTTTAACTGACAAGAACAATGATTTATTTCAAAAATGATGTGATGTGATGATAAAACAAAAATCTGGCCACCTAAAACTTACCTATTATTGTAAAATATTATTACCTCAATAAAAATGTATTAAAATATGCAAGAATGTATATATCAAACAGTTTCATAATAAAAACCAAGGTATTATTTTTAGCTTTTATGGCTCTGAAGTCTTCTCAGGAGCAGATGACTAGAAATAAAATATTATGTCAAAAGATTATTTCATTGCTCTTTGAATATAAATGTCTTTTTATTTCTTTTGTTTACATTACCATGCATTTTTAAATACTGGAATCACCCCTCAGTCTGTGCATTTCACACACGCCCACCACCAGTGTTCTAGTGTCCTTTACACCACCTTGTTCCCTCCTTCTTTCTCTCTTCACTCACTCACCCCCAACCCCCATAGATACATTCTTGCATCCTGTGAATTTTGTTGAGATGTGTCTGTTTGTCTTGTTTTCTTTATATTCCATATAGGAGTGAAACCAACCTGCACTTCTCTTTTTCTTTCTGAAATTTCAATTGGTATGATCACCTTCAGTAACATCTGGATTGTTGCTAAGGGAATAATTTCATTTGTTTAACAGCTGCTTAGAATTCCATTGAGTATATATACTACAAGTTCTTTATCCAGCCATCTGTTAATGGGCATTTATATTGTTTCTGTGTCTTAGCTAATATGAATTGTGCTGCTATGAACATAAGGGTCCAGCTATTTTTCCTGATTAATATTTTTGCATTCTTGGGGTATATGCCTAGAAGTGGGATTGCTGGATCGAAGGCAGATTCATCTTTATTTTTTGAGAAGAATTTCCATACTGTTTTACAAAAAGTTTATACCAATTTACATTCCCATCAACGAGGGATTCCTTTTTCTGTACATCCTCTTGAACACTGTTATTTCTAGTCTTTTCAGGAAATTGTTAGGGTTTGGGGTAAGTATGAGTAAAAGATGTTCCCACTGCTCTAATGAATCAGGAAATATCTGAGTTTTTGAGAACTGAGAGCCAGAAACAGTGGATAAAGACAGAATATACGACAAGTATATCTGAATAACTATATACATATATTTTTCTTTATAAATCAAATATCACAGTCATACATATTATACTGAGTTAAACAAACTTAGGTTAAAAGCCTCTAATATAAGACTTTATATTAACCTAGCTAGGAGCTGGAACTGGTTTAAAGTTTTTGTAACTATTAGTGCCAAAAGCCTCGAGTTGCTCCAATGCCTTTTATTCTCTCCTCTTGAATTTGAGCTTTACTAAATACTTCTCAAAGAGAGGCTATGTCAAATAAAGAAAAACTGGGAGAATACATTGCCAGAGAAAAGCAAAAAACAAAAGCAAAATATTAAATGGAGTACTTACGATCTTATATATTAATAATTATAAGAGAGTTGTCTAAGTACACTAATTAAAATACAGAAATGGGTAGAGTGAACTTAAATATAGGACACAGTGAAATGGTTTCTATAATAGAATCACTTCAATCATGATATATATGATTGAACTTAAAGATATAAAATAGATATCATTCAAACATTATGAAAAGAAAGGACTAGTGGATATACTAATATAAGATAAAGTCGAATTATGCAAAAAATTAGGGGGGATTATTATATATTGTTTAAAATGTCAGTACACCAAGATATATGACAATCGTAAATGAATGTGCACTAAACAATGCTAAAAATATCTGGAAAAACTGATAGAACTCAAGAAGAATAATTCCGTAGTCATGATTACAAATCTTAATGCCTCTCTTTCAACAATTGGTAGAATAAACAAACAGAAATTTAGGAATTATGTAAAAGTCAATATCACACCGTCAACTAATAGGATCTAAAAGCCATTTATAGACTATTTCATCCAACAGCAATAATATATGCATTATTTTAAATTACTCTTTATAACAAGACAGGATGTATCATGAGCTAATGAACAAAACTCAAAATATTTGAATTGAAAACATACACAGTATTTTTCTAGTCAAAATGTAATCAAACTGGAACTCAATGTAAGAAAGATAACATGCTGTCAGCATCATTTTCCAAAAGTACATGCTCACTTCATGTCTCTGTCATATTTTGTAATTCTTCAAATATTCCGAACCTTTTCATTACTATTATATCTGTTCAAGTGATCTGTGATCAAAATATTTGATTTTACTATTGGCATTGCTTTGCTACACCACAAACTGCACCCATATAAGGTAACAAACTTAATAAGTGTTCTAACTGCTCCACCAAAGAGTCATTAACTCTCTCTCTCCCTCTCCTAGTTCTCCCTAGTTCCTGAGTCACAACAATAAAATCAGCCATGTAATCACTCTACAATGACTTCTAAATATCTAAATAAAAGAAGTAATCACATATCTCTAACTTTAAATCAAAAACTAGAAATTAAATTTAGTGAAGCATGGCGAGGTGAAACGGGCCAAAAGCTAGTCCTCTTATGTAAACGACTTAGGCAAGTTTTGAATTCAAAGGAAAAGTTCTTGAAGTAAATTCAAAGTATTACTCTAGTGAACACACAAATGATTACAAAAATTATACAGTTTTATTACTGATATGAAGAAAGTTTTAGTAGTCAGGATGGAAACAAGCCACAATATTTCCTTAAACCAAACCCTAATCCGGAGAAGTCTAACTCTTTTCACAGCTATAAAGGTTGAGAGAGGTTACGTAACTGCAGGAAACAGAGGTTTAAGGAAAGAAGACTTTTCCATAACATGAAAAGTTCAAGGAAAGGCTGGCTATCTTGTTAGGGTGTAATACAACTAGTATTTTTAAATCGAAACCAATGCACATTTATTATTGTGAAAATCCTAGGACCTTTGAAAATAATACTAAATTTGCTTGTCCTGTGCTCTATAAATGGAACAGCCTGGATGACAAAACATCTGCTTACAACACGATTTACTAAATATTTAAAATCCATTGTTGAAATCTAACACTCAGGGGAAAAAAGATTCCTTTCAAAATACCCTACTCTTGACAATGCACCTGGTCACCCGAGAGCTCTGATGAAGGTGTGTGAGAAGATGAATACTGTTTTCATGACTGTTGACACAATATGAATTCCACATCCTGTGAATCAGAGTAATTTTGACTTTCAGGTCTTATTATTTAAGAAATACTTTTTATAAGGCTATAGCTGTCATAGATAGTGGTTCATCCAAAGGATCTGGGTTAAAATAAATAAAAAATCATCCAGAAAAGATTTATCATTCTAGATGCCATTAAGAATATTTATAATTGATGAGAGGGCGTCAAAACATCCAAATGGGGGTTTGGAAGAAATTGATGGCAACCATCATGAATGACTTCAAGGGATTCAAGACTTCAGTGGAAGAAGTATTTACAGACGTGGTGGAAAAAACAAGAGAATTTAGAATTAGAAGTGGAGATTGGGATGTGTGCTGGTAGAGTAGCAGTTGGGTATAGTACACATACATCCTAAGGTTCCAGGTTCATGTCCTGGAACTGGCAGGAACAACTACAACCAAGATGAACAACTAAATAAATGAAATGCTTCCCCCACCCCACTCTCTTTCTGCCTGCCTGCCTCTGCTTGTCTTCATTCTTGCTTGTATATTTTCTTTATTTAAAAAAAAGAAGTGGAGCCTGAAGATGTGAATGACTGCTATAATCTCACGATACAACCTAATTGGATGAGCAGTTGCTTCCTATGGATAAGAAGTACTTTCTTGAGATGGATTATACACCTTGTAAAAATGCTATAAATATTGTGAAATAACAACAATGTATTTGGAATAATGCATACACTTTGTTGATAAAGTAGTGATAGGTTTTGAAGGGACTGATTCCAATTTTGGAAGAAGTTCTGTGAGTAAAAGGTTATCAAATAGTATCATGAGATACAGAGAAAACTTTCATGAAGAGTCAACTGATGTGGTAAACTTCATTATTTTCTTATTTTAAGTAATTGCCTACCCAACCTTCAGAAATTACCACCCTAATCAGTCAGCAAACATTAATATCAAGGGAAAACCCTCTACCAGCAAAGAGATTATGACCTACTGAAGACTCAGATGTTTATCAACCATTTTTGCAATAATTTACAAAAATGTAACTAAGGCATGTATTTTTAGACATGATGCTTACTTATTACACTTAACAGACCATTATAGTGTAAATATAACTTTCTAGCAATGAATTTTTATTTTTTCCAACTAAAATTTTTTTGAAGGAACACTGTATTATATAGCATTATAATAGTTTAATTTGTACATCATCAACAAATCAACATCTGTATATAATACATCAATTTTACCATCAAGAGTCCAATTCTATCTTTTAGTATATAGCTGATCCATTTTACTCAACTTGCTTCCCCCTTCTCTTCTGATAACCACTAATTTGGTCCAAACTAATTGGAAGATAGGCAACATGATTCTAAACTACTTGGGTGAAAGAGAAAATCAAAGAAGAACTTAAAAAACTTAGAGACCAGTGAGAATGAAGACACAAGCTACCAGAATCTACGTGATGCAGCAAAAGCAATACTAAGAGGGAACCTCATTGCAATCCAGATCTACCACAATAAACAAGAAAAATTGCAAATAAGTCATCCAATCTTACATTTAAAACAACTAGAGAAAGAACAATTGAAGCCAAAAATCAGTAGAAGAAAGGAAATAATCAAAACTCAAGCAGAAATAAATGAAACAGAAAACAAAAAGACAATCCAAAAGATTAATGAAACAAAAAGATGTTTCTTTGAAAAATAAAATTGTCACACCATTGACTAGGCTCACAAAGAAGAGAGAAAATTCTCACAGCTAGAATCAGAACTGAAACGGGAGAAGTTACAACAGATACCACAGAAATACAAAACATCATAAGAGACTGCTATGAACAGGTCTATGACAACAAAGTGGACAACACTGAGGACATGGACAGATTTCTAGAAAAATAAAACCTATGAAGACTATACCTGGAAGAATTGGAAAACCTGAACAGAACAATAACCAGGAAAGTAATTGAAGAGGCAATCAAAAGTCTCCCTAAAAATAAAAGCCCAATACCAGATGACCTTTCTAATGAGTTTTACCAAACCTTGAGAAAAGAATTACTACCAATTCTTTCAAACTCTTCTCAAGTATTGAAGAACAAGGATCACTCCCAAATTTTTTCTATGGGGCTAACATGACACTGATACCAAAAGCTGATTGAGACGTCACCTAGAAAGAAAATTGTAGATCAGTATCTCTAACGAATAGAGATGCAACATTTCTCAACAAAATATTAGCAAATACAACTCAACAATACTACAAAAAGATCATCCATAATGACCAAATGGGATTTATCCCAGGGATGTAAGAATGGTTCAGCATATATAAATCTTTTAATGCAATATACCATATCAACAAAAGCAAGGAGAAAAACCACATTATCATATCAATAGAGAGAAAGCTTTTTGACAAGATTCAACACCCATTTATGATTTTTTAAAAATCCAGCATAAAATGGGCACAGAAAGTACATATAAGAAGGTACATAAAAGATGCCAAAAGCAAACTCACAGGCAGCATCATAGTCAATGGCGAATAACTGAAAGCATTTCCTCTAAGGTCAGAAACAAGGTAAGGATGTCCATTCTCACCAAGCTATTTAACATTGTACTGGAGGTCTTAGAGCAATTAGGCAACAAAAGGAAATAAAAAGAATCCAAATTGGAAAGAAGGAAGTGAAACCATCATTATGTGAAGAGATATGAGTATATATACACATATATATATATATTGAATACCTTAAAAACTATGTCAAAAACTACTAGAACTCATCAACAAATACAGTAAGTGGCAGGCTACAAAATCAATGAAAAAATCCAATGTATTCTTATATGCAAACAGCATACTAGAAGAAAATTAAATCAAGAAAATTACACCATTTAAAATGGAAGCAAGAAGAATCAAATATCTTGGAATATATTTAACAAAGGTGAAAGACCTGTACAAATGAATATGCAAGTCCTTTTTAAAAGAAATAGAGGAGGATACAAAGAGATGGCAAGACATCCCTCTGCTCATGGTTAGGAAGAATCAGCATCACATCATTAAAATGGTCATCTTACCTAAAGCAATATGTATATTTAATGCAATCCCCATTAAAATCCCACAGGCTTATTTCCAGGAAATAGAACACAAAATCTTAAATTTTTTATCATATAATAAAAGACTCCAAATAGCCAAAGTAATTATGAAAAAAAGAATGAATCCCAGACATTGAGCTATACTACAAAGTGATAGCAATCAAAATGGTATGGTACTGGAATAATAACAGAGGCACATACCGGTGGAATAGAACTGAATAACCAGAAATGACCCACTCACATATAGTCAGTTAATCTATGACAAAGATGCCAAAAGAATATGATGTATAAAGGAAAGTCCTTTCAATAAACAGTGTTGGGGAAACTGAACAGCCACATGCAAAAGAATGAAGCTAGATCACTCTCTAACACCATTCACAAAAATTAACTCAAAATGGACTAGTGACTTGTACATAAGACCGGAAATCATAAAATTCTTGAAAGACAACATAGGAAAGACATTCCATGACATCAGGCTATCATCAGACTTTTCAGAAGAAACACTACAATCCAGAAGAAAATGGATGACATATTCAAAATACTAAAAGACAAAAACTACCAGCCAAGAATACCCTGCAAAACTATCATTAAAATATGGTGGAGAAATAAAGGTCTTCGATGATAAATAAAATTTAATGGATTTTTCTATCACAAACTTGCCATTCCAGAAATCATGAAAGGGGTCCTCCAACAGGGAGAAAGAAAAAAAGATGCATCAAACCCTGAGAATGGTGATTAACAGAAAAGAAAACATGGAAACAAATATAGGACCAACCAGAGAGAACAAAAATCACCAAAGGGAGAAATAAAATTATGGAATCCCTAAGAACAAACAAATATGATATGGCAATGGCTAATAAAAGACTGTCATAGACATGTAAAGACAGTGACAAGTCATATGACCACCACAAAACGTAACTCTAAAGAGATACATAGCTGGGAAGTAGATGAAATTGAAACTACTGACAACATAACCCATAAAGATGAAAAGAGCAAATAAAAATAAATGGAAAACAAGGAAACAGACACATAAAATCAACAAAAAACAAAAGCTCAAATGACAGCAAAAAAAAGGCCCTATATATGTGTTATCATAAACATGAATGTACTGAACACACAAACCAAAAGACACAGAGTTGCCATATGGATCAAAAAACAGCATCCATTAATATTATGCTTACAAGAAGCTCTGATCAGATCCAAGACAAAACAGGTTGTAATTCAAAGACAATGGAAAAATATATCAAAGCAACAGTGATAAAAGGAAATCAGGAACTGGAACTGCAATTTTAATTTTACCTGAAAAGGATATCTCAAGGCAAGAAAGGGCCTGAGGCTAATTCATCAAGAAGTAAGTATTATTAACATATATGCACCAAATCCTGAACCATCTAAATATATAAAACAAATACTGACAGAGCTAAAGGCGGACATTGACGATAATAGTAGGGGACTTCAATACTACATTTACATCAATAGATAAATGACCCATGCAGAAAATCAACAGAGAAATAAGGACTCTGAATGATACAACAGAGCACATGAACCTAACAGATATATCCAGGATGTTCTGCCCCAACAAAAAAGAATACAGAGTCTTCTCAAGTGTACATGGAACATTATCAAGGATAGACCAGATCATGGGACACAAAACAAGTTTCAGCAAATGTAGCAAGATTGAAATTATAGAAAGCATCTTCTCTGACCCAAAGGAGTTGAAACTCGAAATAAAGCAGAATAACAAAACTGCAAGAACCACAAATATGGGCGAAATTGAACATGCTTCTGAACAACTCATGGATCATCAATGAAATAAAAGTTGAAATTAATACTTCTCTGAAAACAAATGCAAATTAAGACACAAGCTACCAGAACATGTGGGACACAAAAAAAAGCAGTTCTGAGGGGAAAGCTTATATTAATACAAGCACGCATCAAAAGCCAAGAGAGTCCAAATTAAATTAACTTCACTCCTTAGGGAACTAGAAAGGGAAGGATGATCAAAATGAAAAATCAGCAGAAGGAAGGTAATAATAAAAATTAGAGCAGAAATGAATGAAATTGAAAACAAAATAACCATCTAAAAGACCAATGAAACCCAGACTTGGTTATTTGAAACAATAAAAAAAAAATTATAGACCTCTATCTAGACTCACAAAGAAGCACAGATAGAAAACCCTAATACCAAGAACCAGAAATGAAAGAGATGAGATTACAACTGACAGCAGAGAAATAAAAAGGGTGATGACAGACTATTATGAGCAATTACATGCCAAAAAGTTAATCAATCATGAAGAAATGAACAGATTCCTAGAAACCTATAACCTCCCAAAACTGAACCAGGAAGACACAGACATCTTGAAGAGACCAACCATAAGCACAGAAATTGAAACAGTAAACAAAAATCTCCAAAAAAAAAAAAAAGAGCCCAGTTCCAGATGGCTTCACCAGTGAATTCTAGCAAACATTCAAAGATGAGATAATCCCCATCATCCTTAAATTCTTTCACAAAATTGAAGAGGGAAAATTCCCAAATAAATTCTATGAGGCCAATATTACCCTGTTCCCCAAACCAGAAAAAGATAATACCATATATATAGTTTTCTTTTTTTGTGAAAACTACAGGAACTTACCAAAATAAACAGAAAAGAATACAAAGAGATGGAAGAAAATTTCATGTTCATGGACTGGATGAATTAATCTAAATATATGAAGCAATATACAGATTTAGTGTTAGTGCCATAAAAAATCTGAGACCGTTTTTAAGGAATTAAAGCATACAATAGTGAAGTTTATTTGGAATCAAAAAAGACCTTGAATATCCAGAGCCATTCTGAGAGGGAAAAACAACAGAGGAATCACAGTCCCTGTGATTCTATACTATAAAACTATCATCATTACAATAGCATGATACTGGAACAAAAACACACACAGAGATCAGTGGACTAAAACTAAAAGCCCAGAAATAAAGCCACACCTATTCGGACAGTTACTCTTTGAAAAAGGAGCAAAAGAATACAATGGAAGATGGAAAATTGGACAGACGCTTGCAAAGAAGAGAAACTAGATTATTCATTAGCACCAGATACAAAACTTAACTCAAAATAGATCAAAGTCCTGGACATAAAATTCTTGGAAGAAAATATTG
The DNA here is from genome assembly GCA_004363575.1 of Solenodon paradoxus. NCBI lineage: Eukaryota > Metazoa > Chordata > Mammalia > Eulipotyphla > Solenodontidae > Solenodon > Solenodon paradoxus. The sequence goes on from RJWH01004672.1 coordinate 96,213, forward strand.
GGAAAATGCTCCATGACCTCAACCTCAAAGAAATCTTTGGGGAAAGAGCAGTTACAGCAAAAATAACCAAAGTCAAACTAAATAATTGGGACTATATCAAACTAAAAATCTTCTGCACAGTGGAAGAAAACTATCACCAAAGCAAAAAGACTACTCATTGAATTTGAGACAATATCCACACAACATATATTAGATAATAGCATAATCCCCCAAATACATAAAGAGCTCATACACCTGTACAAAAAAAGTAAATGGCCCATTAAAATACGGGCAGAACTCAACAGGCACCTATGCAAAGACACACAGACTACAGAGACATGAAACAATATTCTATATCGCTCATCATTAGAGAAATGCAAAGAAAAAACACGAGATACCACTCACACCATCAAGAATGACTTATATCAAGTGTCTAGAAATAACAACTGTTGGAAGAGGTGTGTAGAAAAAAATAACCCTCCTTCACTGTTGGTAGGAATGTAAAATTAGTACAACCTCTCTGCAAAACAGTATGGAAATTCCTCAAACAAATATAGATGGATCCAGCAGTCTCACTCTTGGGCAAGTACCCAGAGGATACAGTATATCTAATTAAAAAAAATCTACACCCCTATGTTCATAGCAGCATAATTCACAATAGCCAAGACATGTAAACAAGTAACTACCCATTGACAGATGACTGGATAAAGGGAATGTGGTATATATACTCAATGGAATGTTTTGTCACTTTTTAAAAAGATGAAAGTGTGCCCTTGCAACAATCTGGATGGAACTGAAGGGTTTCATATTACACTAAATAAGTCAGAAAGAAAAGGAGAAATACACGATTGTTTCACTTGTGTGGAATATAATGGAAAAAAAAGAAATGAACATAGAAATCCCACCAAAAATAGCAAGACACAGGACTGCGGTTATGGGAGCTGGGAGGAAGAGGAGCAAAGGTGGCGGTAAAGGACACTGGAACTCTGGTGGTGGATGTGTGTGAATTACAGACTGAGATGCAATTCCAATATCCTAAAATGAAAATAGCATTTTGAACAAAAACTGTAATAAATATTACTATTTTTAAAAAAGGAGAGAAAACTCTCATAACCAAAATCAGAATTGAAAGAGGAAAAGCTACAATGGATACCTCAGAAATACAATGCATCATTAGAGACTTATATGAACAGCTATCCAACAATAAATTGGGACAGTCTAGATGACATGGAACATTTTTAGAATCACACAGCTGACCAAGAATAAATGAGGAAGAAATGGAAAACCTGAAAAGACCTGTCACAAATCAGGAAATTAAAGAAGTAATCAAAAGTCTACCCAAAATGAAAGCCAACAAGATGACTTCACTAATGAGTTTTTCTAAAACTTGAAAGGAGAATTAATACCTACTTTTATCAAATTCCTACCAAAAATTGAAGAACAGAGAACATATTCAAACATTTTCTACCAGGCCAACTTTATATTGATACCAAAAGCAGACAAGTAGATCACATAAAAGGGAAAATTATCAACTGATATCTCTGATGAATACAGATGCAAACAATGTCAACAAAATATTAGCAAATCAAATTCAACAGTACATCAAAAGGATCACATTTCATGATCAAGTTAGATTTATCCCAGGCATGCAAGAATGTGAAACATATGCAAAGCTATTAATGTAATATACCACATCAGGAATAGGAAAGAAAAAATCATGATCATATGAATAGATGCAAAGAAAGCCTTTGACAAGATTCTGCACACATTTATAGTAAAGAAAATATACATAAAATTGGGATAGAAAAAATAACGTAAGGCCATAAATAATAAATCCACACTAACATCATACTCAATTGTGAAAAACCAAAAACATTTCCTCAAAGATTAGGAATGAGATAACAGTGTCCATTCTCACCATTGCTATTCAGTGTCTTATCAAAGGTCCTAGACAGAGCAATTAGGCAAGAAGAAATAAAAGGAATCCAAACAGGAAAAGAAAAAAGTAAAATGATAGTATATGTAGAAAACACTTTAGATTCCTCCAAAAATTATAATGAATAAAGTGACAAACTACAAATATACAAAAAAATGTTATTTTTATATACAAACAATAGAAGAGAATGAAATTAAGAAAACTATTCATTTGCAATAGAAACCAAAATAATTAAATGTTTTGGAATATACTTAACAAAGGAAGTGAAAGACGTCTATGATGAAAATTATAAGACTTTGTTAAAAGAAATGGAGGAAGATACAAAGAGATGGAAAGCTATTCCATGTTCATAGTTGTGAAGAATTAACATTGTTAAATTGGCCATGTTACCTAAAGCAATATAGAGACTTAATGCAACCCCCATCAAAATTCCACTGATATTTTTCAAGGAAATAGAATTTAAGTTGTATAGAATAATAAAAGACCCCAAATAGCCAAAGCACTCATGAGAAAAAAGAAATTGGAGAAAAAAGAAAGTGGAGGAATCACACTCCCAGATCTTGAACTATACAATAAAGTGATAGTGACCAAACCTGTATGATACTGGAATAAAAACATACATGAACCAGTGGAATGGAATTGAATCACCAGAAAGACTCACTCATATATAGTCAGTTAATTTATGACAAAGGAGCCAAGGGCATATGATGGAGAAAGTCTCTTCAACAAATAGTGTTGGGAAGGACAATGGGACAGTCATATGCAAAAGAATGGATCTAGACCACTCTACCATCATACACAAAAATAATACAAAATGGATTAGAGACTTGGATGTTGAGAGTGGAAACCATAAAATACATAGAAGCAGCAAAGGAAAGGCATTCATGACATGGGTCATAGAGATGTCTTTGGGGACACAAATCCAGTGGCAAGGGATACAAAAATAAACAAACAAATAGGACTACATCAAAATAAAAGGTTTCTACACAGTGAAAGAAATTATCCCTGAGACTAAAAGTCATCTTACTGAATGAGAGAAGATATTTACATATCATACATCTGACAAGGGCTTAATGTTAAAAACATAAAGAATTCAAAAAATTATCTCTACAACAGAACAACACATCCAAAAATGGGCAGAAGAATTGAATAAACATTTCTCCAAAGATGGTCAACAGAAACTTGAAAAGTTGTTCTTCCTCCGTTGGGAAATGCAAATCAAATCTCACACCTGTGAGAATGGCTATTATCCAAGTCTGGAAAGAAAACATGTTGGTGAGGATGTGGAGAATAAGGAACTCTTTTACACTGTTGGTGGGAGTATAAATTGATGCAACCTCTATGGAAAACAGGTTTGAGATTCCTAAAAAAATTGAGAATGGAAGTCCCATATAATCCCATCATCTACTTCTGGTATTTATTCAAAAGATACAAAACACTAATTCTCTGAGATATATTAATCACCATGTTTATTGAAGCATTATTTACAACAGCCAAAAATTGGAGCCTACCTAAGTGCCTCTCATGAGATAAATATGTGGTATATATAAAGTGGACTACTACATCCCCTTAAAAAAGATGAAATCCTATCATTTGCCAACAACTTGGATGGAACTAGAGGAGATTATGTTAAGTGAAATAACGTTAGAAGACAAATACCAAATGATTTTGGTGAAAAGAGTGAAATGGGGTGGGATTAGGAATATAGAATAATTGGAATCCAGTGGAGAGTGGAGCTGGTGGGCAACTTTCATGGTTTGAACCAGCACTCCTG